>VVHJ01011241.1:1306-11878 GCA_015107715.1 Tylochromis polylepis
TGCAATATACAAATGGTTGGTAGGCATGGATTAAGGAATGCAAAGAAACTATATAATCTATCATTTAAATTATGGGCAAACAGTGTATGCCAACACTAATGCTCAGGTTTCTCTGGGATTTCTGTTTATTTTCAGACGTCTCAACTGCGAGACTGTGAGGAAGCTAAAGGGAAGCCATTTTATTCATTCCTAAATAAACAAACGACACGACGATAGTGGAAGTACCAGTCTCATCACCCATGCATGAATGATGTGGAGTGAAAGTGTCCACATGTTTCTTATGAATGCAGACGTCTGGATGCCTTCATTTGTCAACGCCGACTTCAGCAAGCTCATAATCATAATGTAAAGAGCACTGATGTTGGCAGTGATCAGAGCAGCACACTGTGGTGTCTTTTTCACATTTCAGTCGCTGAAAGTAATTTTTGTATAAAGCCATTGTATTTAAAGTGAATAAAGAGCTATGATCTTGGATTAATTTGAAATTGGACTATAAAAACAGCTTCTTATGTCAGCAGGCTTGTTAATTAGCACTTTAATTAAATTCAATTTCAATGATAATACCAAACTGAATTTAAAAGGGTTGTCTTTACATGTGGCTCTGTTTAATTTGGATATTTCAATTACTACAGTTGTGTTTTATGAATAGTGTGAATGTTGAGTCATTTAAAGTTCCATTGGCCCTGTTTGTGTCTCATATTGCACTCTGGCTCTTGGTCTTCCTGTAATTATAGAAAAAAGTAATGTATCTGTACTGTGGCAAAAATTAGTTATAATACTTGGATCATTCTGAAGCTCCAGTATCACACACACTGTAACCCATTAACTAAGATGCAGCAACTCAAACTTCTGCTCTATCTACACAACAAAAAAGTAGAGCAAGACAGAAATGTGCTTAACAAATAAAAGTCCAAACTTCTCTCTTTGAATCTCCTAATTGGATCACAAAGAAATGCGGATTTCTATTGTACTTCCTTGTTTCCTGATGAACCCATTTTCATAATTGTGACCCACGGCACATCTGGGGGGTGGGGGTGGGGTTGTGTGTAATGATTTGCTTTTGATGATGCACTTTCTCTGGTGGTTTGCATTTTAAAAAGTTGACTAAAGTCACAGACAGACTCCAGCCGGAATGTGATTATATCAACAAAAAGGTGTCAGGTGCAAATGGTTTTGAGCTGCTCCACAACAATACCAGCTGAATTTTCAACACTTGAGATTTCCTCTGAGAGACCTATTCCATATTACCGATCTATAAAAAGAAGCAAATTGCCTGCTTCCACAACCAAACTGCCATTTGACAGGGCCTCTGGGCTGCTTATCATGGTCGCTATTAAAGCTCTGGGTGGTGATTTCCTCTAGGGTCCTGACAGGCAGACTTCAGACTGCCCCCACCCAGCTTTCTCAATGCCAGGAGCAGACTGCTGCTGGATCTGGAAGGCTTGTTCGCTACTTACTGACAAAGCCTGAGAGGTGCATGGAAACAAGAGGGTACAGAAGTACCAACTTCTTTACACATCTCAGCAGTCTGTGTAAGATGTGTAATTCGAGCCTGGAGGGAGGAAACACTGGGAGAGGAGTTAAGTGCTGCCTGCTGATGAGGACGCTTGGCAAATGATTAACAGATTTCTCTGGAATGGAATACACATTGTGCTTCTATCCTTCATTCACGTTTCCTCACCTAATGTGATTTGGGAAATGAAAATAGCCTTAAACAATTTGGAACAGTATGAGGCACTAAAACTTTCCACTGACCGCACGCGTGACAACATTGTTTATGGTTGGTTAGCAGTCGTATAAAGCAGGTTATTCGTGCCGTAACACTTCAGATAGAGGAGAATCAAAGGTACAGTGTGAGGGATTAGGGCCAGGATTTTGAAAATATGTGTGTCAGAAATCCAAATACCAGTGTACTGTACCCCAACCTGAGAGAAGTAATCGATAACCATCCACTGAAAAAAAAGCCTTTTGGAAGCTTTTTGATTGTTTGTTTAGACGCTTCAATAAAAAAATTTTTTAAAAAAAATCAATTGTCAAGAGCAGTCTGTGACTGCATACCTCCCAAGGCTGCATCTAGAAGGATGTTTGAATCTGAATTATGTGACATGTCACTTAATTATTGTATATATCATCACTTCAAATTTGTTGCTGTAAACACAGTAAATAATCACAATAATCCTTAAAAAAAATCGTGGCTCCAGTCGAGGTGGACAGTTATCCATTTGTATTACTCCTAACATCTACTGAGTGATGCAGACTCTGAACTTCTACTTCAGTCTCTGAATTGTTGGCTTTTGGCTGACATTGCCTTTAATTTGGAACACTTTTCATAGCTTTTACACATATATGTTTATTCATTTTCAGACAGACATATTGCGAGACAGACATGTTTGCATTTGCCTTGAAATGACATCTATGTGACCGTAGCTCAGGAGCCAGACCAGGTCATCTACTGATCGGAAAGTTAATAGATGACCTGCTCCACTCTGCATGCCAAAGTATCCTTGGGCAACATACTGAACTCCAAGTTGTTTTCCAATGCATTCATGTGTGACCGTTAGAGAGAAAATGCTTGTGTGAATGGGTGAATGAGGTAAGTTGTATAAAGCACTTTGAGTGCTCAAGTGGGGTAGAAAAGCGCTATATAAGAACCAGTCCATTTACTCATTATGTAACTAACATCATGTGATGTAAGATAGAAATGTCAGATGAAGAGCAGTGATGCTAAAATTTTGTCTTTTATGCAGTACAATAAATAGGCGATTCTAGAGCTCGACAGTACATGAGCTGTTGATCCTTTCTTTGTTTTGTTTTTTCTTACTTTACTAATAATACATCTTGTACAGAGATAAAAACTCAGACATCCCTTAGCCCATCTGATCTTAATTAGCATACTGCACTTTTGAATGATAGAAATTTAAGTCAGCCTAACAGATTTCACTGACACATCGTGTAATATTGATGTGCTTTCTGTTACCACTTCACTGCCTTGTTATGCTACTGCGCTGTAGAATCATATAGTATATTATACGCTTCTTTCCTATTTTCTATTTAACTGCATAACTTACATTGTTTTGTGTTTTTCCGTACGCAGACGTAATTGAATTGTACTGATATATACGTACCTAAGTCTCTTTCCAAAGGAGCACTGATACAGAGTGGCTCATCTTGTGCAACTTGATTAGGATAAGATAATTAGGATTATAGTGTTTCTCTGATCAGTCAAACACAGAGGAAACAAACAACAAAGAAGCATACTGTGCTTTAGCTCAATGTGAACTTTGCAACAGGTTCTTGTTGTTCAGTAGCCAAAAAAACCCCATTGTAAACCTGTTTGCTGGCCATGCCTAAAGTTGTATTCATTGCCATTAAAATATTTACAGCTGTTAATACTGTATCACAGAAAACACTTACTGACTTCATTAGATTTGTCAGTCCACAGTCTGCAGCAGCAGTTTGTCTCAGTACATCATGTTGCGACAGCTGTGTGTTCTTGCAGCCACTCCCTCCAACAAGTCATTGTTGCCTGTTGTGGCAGAGCACCTACTGAACCTAAATTAGTTTAAAAGGCTCTGCTGACAAAGAGCTGGTGCATGCAGTCACGCAAAGTCTCAGCACTAACTGCCTCAGAATAACCTTTTGATTCATCGCGCACGTTCGCTTTTTTCTGTTAGACTATGATTTTGGCAGAAGCAAGGCCAGACGATAACAGCTTCATTACTGTCACATAATACATCTGATCCATAGTGTCACTTCCACATGAGGATAACAGGAAGTTTTTAATTAACAGACGCCATGGCAACAGTGAACATGCTTAGGTTAGGTACAATGAGGTGAAACAGACACCTTCCAGTTTAGTGAGATATATCTCATTAGTCAGGCTCTTGCAGTGTTGCATGCAGCTACATAGTCAGACTGTTACAGCAAGGCAAATGAATGCATGGACTTCATCTGATTTCTAACTGTTACACTTAGTTTCAGAGAGCAAGCCTTCAATCTTTAATGCAACTTAATGTAACTTACATTCTTATCCCACAATCAGGTGGTTTACATGTCCCATATCTGCATGTATGGTCAACTTAAAAAGATCAAGAAAAGTACAAAGAAATATATTACTTTCTTTCTTTTTTCTTTTTACTCTTTTATGTGTTACTTAAAATCAAGAAAATGCAGTTTTTAGTGTTTGGGAAAATGAAAAATTGAATTTAATGCAAAGTAAAAATATTATTTAAATTACATGATAATTAAGGATATTCACAAGCCCTACCCCAATTATACAGTTGGATCTTATCATTGCATTAAAATCCTCGCTTTACTTAATGCCTAAAACCTTTGCTCAGTGCTTATTACAGCAATACTACTAAATAAATGATATATAAAGATACTGAGGCCATAAGAAAAAACTACTACAGTGAAACCAGCACAGGGTCTGCATCTATCTATAAAAAATGTAGGGAGAGAAAAAGGCATTGACTTACAAGCAGAAGGTAAGAAAAGGAATCCTGGGTTGGTGAATGGACATATTACACACTTCATTTTTTGTCACAGGTGGCTGCAGCTGCCATGTTTATGAACCTATCACATTCTAGAGGAATGTAACGCCAGATATCTACATATTGATTTGCAGTATTTACAGGCAAGGCACAAGATTTTTTGGTTTCCATGTGAACGCCCAATGGAATTTACCAGTCATCTTTAAGGGTGCTATTGTTGCATGCAGGAAAATTCTGTAAGTGTCATAATGCAATGTTAATTTCACCTTTTTTTTTTTACTTTTTAAAAAACCTATGTGTATTTAGAAATTATAGGAACTCTTATCCCAGATAGTGACTGCTTCAACTGGACATGCCACAATATTGGCGGTGTACACTGTACGATACCGGGCTGGCTCAGGCGAAAGATGGCCACCGTAAAAGATTCAGTTATACTCATAAGGTGAAAGAGGTTAAAAGTTAGCTGTGGTAATGTGATCAGAAATTCCCAATGTTTGTCTCATAACATGACCGTGTCTACAGTTTATTTCTATGAACAGGAATGCAGCATGAATTGACATGCTGCATTAGACAGGACGTCGGACATCATGGAGATTCCCATGAAAATTAATCCACGCAAGGTTTATCAGTATGAATAAATATATTTTCTTTTAATATAAAAAGCACAAATGGATGGATTGTTTGCCCAGTGTCACCTGGGATAGACTCCAGCCCACTCATGACCCTGAACTGAACATGAAAATGGATAATGATGGAAGCACAGGTACTTTCTGCCATGCACTGCTTCATGACACGACTCCACTGATACTGGTAAGTCAGCTACAGGGTCATCAGCTGTGAGCCACATGACGCAGATGTTTGCAGATGTTTGGCCCCTTTAAACCTAGAACATCTCCATGTGGTGGTGCAGCAGTAGGGATCTCTCACTACTGCTTCCTGGAGCTGGCTGTATAGATCCTTTCCTGTCCCACTTTGTATTTATTCCTGAGCCACAGCCAGAAACTGCCTTGTCCGGACTCTTTAGCCATTCTTTCACTGTTTTACTCTGCATGGCTCCACTAATGCCAAGAGCCCAAGTTGTTGCATGGATTTTCCAGTGACATCTCTGTACCCAATTTCCATTGGGTAGGAGAAGGATTTTCACCCTGCTTCTATATCCCAACAGCTTACGTGATTAATTGACTCTGTGATTGGGATGTTGATGCACTGGTGTTAATTGGTTCTGCTCTATGTGCTTCCAAAACCTCTGCCAGTTTGCACAGAACCCAATTGTGATGTCATCTGTATCATAGCTGATTTGTACTCTATTATAATATGCTGTAAACTAGGGTTATGGATGCTGCAGAAGTGGCAGTTCATTTCCAAGTCATTCAAAAGATTAAAGTTACAGGGACTTAAGATGCATAAATACGTACATTGCTCTATTAAGGAATCTCAGACTTTCTTGTCAGATCTTCCACATGTTAGCCCATATGGCCCTGCTAGTAAATATACCTCAAGTTTATGTATTTTTTCTAATGTTGCTGGCTTACAACTGTAATCCTGAGCATCTTGTCCTCCATTCTAGTGACTTCTGAGCCCACCAGTTGTTTCCTCTGATTTGTTGTGACTTTTTCGGAGTTGGTGCCCACCCAAGCCCAACCCTGATAATAGCGCATGTTGGTTGATTGTAGTTGTAGTTGGAGAATGTGTTTTCCAAACAGGGATGTGTTGGAGAGGCATGGGGGGAGACCTTACTTGCAGACATATTTGTTGGCATCTTCATTAATGATGTCGTGGCAATCTCACACAACTTCAATGCTGGTATGGGGTTAATTGGTAGGACCAGAGCTTAATTTAACTGTGAGGAGTCTTCAGTCTATTTTCTTTATAACATTATGTGATGACAGAGGAAATCATGTGCTTGGCTGAGAGCTCTGCAGTGTAGTTTCTCCAAAGACTTTGCACTCGCTGCCCTATCTACCTACCCTTCTCCTTGTCCCTGAAGAAGGAGATGTTATCAGTCTTGATCCCTTTCCTAACTGACAGGCCTGACTGGTTTGATTTTCATCCTTGCCCATCTAAGGAGCTCTTCCAGTCTTTTCAGGAAGGAGCCTTGCTGTGAAATCAGCTGTTTGCAGGACTGTGGTGATGTTATCCATGTTATCCATCTTATGGTCAGTAGATGCTAGCCTGATTGGGATCGCATTCCTTGGACACCAGTCAAGATTATTTTGTTATAGTATGAGGATACAGCCACTAATATATCTAATGAGCTTAGTCTCTACCTCAAATGATTCTTTTCTTTGGTGTCCTTTTATCGTAACCCTTACATTCTTGCGATTATAAATTTCTTTTGCAGGTGTGTGTGGCATTAGCCCAACATATTTTTAAATGAAAAAAATATCTCCTGAAGAAAGCACTGAGAAAACACACCAACGCCACACAGAAAGAAAAAAAAAACAGGTGAGAAAGAAAATATGTGAATACTCATGATGCTGACTGAAAAACAAACAAACAAAAAAACCTCTAGAATCACACATCCTGTTTCTCACACTGAATTCAGACTGCTGAGTATCACACACACACACATATATATATGACAAAGGTAACATTAATCCAGATTAATTCAAACAATCTTCTGTGAAACGCATATATGCAGGACTCCATTGCATATCAAGGACAAAATGGATTAGTTGCAATTTGCATAATAAACAGGCCAAACAAACAAAACAAACATACAGAAAAAAACAAAAGTAAATAAACCTTGAAGTGAGTCCTTGTCTGCTTCTGTCCATTTTTATGTACACAGTTTATTAATCAATATTTGTGGGGCATAATTACAGTTGTTTTGCTTGTTGGGAGGTAATGGAGATTAATTAGTGACCTGCAACAAATGCTGTATGTATAAAGGGATAATGAGCACCGCTTTATGCTTTAATTTTTAAGTGATATGCCAAGTCATCTGAGAAAGTGGGAAATTAACTTTAGACTTTTTAATTGTGTTTTATTCTTTGCTTATGGTTGTTTGTTACTTAAAGACCCCTGGTGGGTCCATCTTTAAGCTTAAAGTCTCTGAAGCACGTGAGCAGTAATGAAACAGGTCCTGTTGTGTGAGTGGCCTGTCTCTGTGGGACTTTCTTAAGGTGACCTTCCACAGATTAAAAATGCCATTTAATGTCTCTCCATCAAATGCTATATTTGGCTCAAACATTAAAGACTCCATCACATATAAGAACACAGGAAAAAATGGAAAGCCAGTTCCACTCAGCCTGAAATGCAACTTTTTAATTATACTTTGTTCTTCTTTTAATCTAGTCATTCTGTTTTCCTCCTCCACATCTGTGTGATCAGTACATAGCACATTCATCACAGGCTGGAAAAGCGATCCTCCCTCTGTTCTTTTATTTATATTACAATCATGGATGTTCTCAATAATCATATCCAATGTTTAAAATAATGAGGTCAAATTATGAACAAGGAAACACATGAACTAAAAGTTCAGACTTTGGACTGCTCTAAATGCTCAGACAATGTTTTTCTACTTTTGGCTGTGTATGATGTCACGGAGAACAGATATGGTCATCTTAGTCACACATGGAATATGGAATTAAAACTATTTGTTTGGGGCAGAGGGTTAAGTGATGGAGCTGTGCCCAGACCTATTATAAGATATAGAGGGTCTATTTTTAACTGTGGCTCACGCAAAGCTAGTCTGGATGAGTCCAATAATGAAAACTCTAGAGTTAAAAAGCAGATGTCTTCTTTGAGTTTAGCAGTATGAAACAGTAAATGGACAAAAAATAAAATACTGGTTCAGCCAGAGGTGCATTTAACAAACACTGTGATATACAATATACACAATATACAACACTGTTAGTTTAACATGTAAATTCGGCCACACCACACACACACACACACACACACACACACACACACACACACACACACACACACAATGCTAAAGCCTTTTTCCGATGTTTGTGATACATCCAGCATTCTTCTAAATATATATATATACATAGCTATAGAAAATCTTGTTTGAACACAAATATGGTGCTATCAGACTCTAATAAAATTCTAACTGAATGAAGCTGAGCTGAAACAAAACCAGTGTAATCACATATAATTCACACACTAGGAACAACCAGGAAAACCGACTTTTACAGAGACACACACTCTAAATGCATTATCTCATGGAAAAGGCATACAGTCATACACTCAGATATATGGGTTAATCAATACACACAGCAGGAGATGAAAGCACACTGGGAAAGGCAATCTGTTGAAAATCAGTAACATAACAATTAAACCACATTATAAATGCTCTTGACTTCACCCACTTATCTTTTCTTCACTTGAATAATATCATGATGAAGGATTACTAGTACTTTAACACATTATCTGTCAGCACTTGTTAAGAGGCTGTAGTTATTTCAGATATTTCTTTGTGGTGAGGTTCTTCAGACCCTGGAAGAGCGATGAAATTCACGAGATGTTAGATTTAAAAAAAAAATTAATGTTTTTAATTGAAGGTGAAGATTTATTAGGAGTTTACAGTTTATATGTTTGACTGTCTCCTCTCCAAAGTGTCTGCACTGATTTCCTTTGTTTTACAGAATGAAACAGAGGACCTTTTATTAAAAACAAAATCTACCGTGACATCATCAGAAAAATTAATAAAAGTTGAAATACCCAAGCGCCGCGGAAGTCTGTGTTTTTCACTGGAGCTGTGTTGTGTGAGTGCGTGCAGAGTTCAGCTAAGACACAAGCTATACTAAAAATTCCCTTGCCCTTTTCGTGAAGAAACCCAAGTGACAACATTTCCACAGCCGTGGACCTCCAGTCTGCTCAGCCCCCGCCCCTTAAATTCCACCTCCATCTTCGTATTGGCTCTCCAGGTCTGTAGCGTTTCCTTCTTCTCGCTGCTGTTGGATAATGCCTCTGTCCGTCTCCTTAACTGACATGAGTGGAGCTGTAGTCTCCTCCCAGCGGCAGCAGACGATATTTGAGTGGAGACCAGTGGATTGTTGTACATAGAGCCGATTCAGTGTCGTCAATGGGAAGCACGCGAGACGGTGGCAAAGCTAGTTACGGTCTAGATTGAAATCCACAGCTGCACCATGCTCTCCAGGTCTCTCCCGTGTCTGTGGATTACATTTTGCCTTCATTTATGCTTTTATGTAGACAGCGGAGAAGCACAGAATGCGAAGGAAGGTAAGTTCCTAAAGTTTTCCTCTCTTCCACCCCACTGCAGTTAGAGACGGCATTAACATAAATGTGTCAAAAATCAGCACACCGCGTCCTGATATTTAAAAAAAAATCTCTCTTTTTGCTTTTTAGTTACTCGGAATTTTAATGTCAGGTAATAACTGAGCAGGGATAACAGGGCTGTCTGCTATAAGGCTTTAGTGCAAGCGGTCTCTTGGTGTTTTTACGCACGGCAACTAAACGCTGTAGATTAGGCGCAGAGGCTCCAGTTCTTTATTTTTGTTCCAGCATCAGTGGGTAATCGGAACAAATAACCTGCTCGTTGTAGATTAACAGTCTGTCAGGCGTTAGTGGGTTTATATCTCAGCGGGTCGATGGCTCCAGCAGCAGTCTCGCCTCGCTGGAAGTGAGTGAGCCCTCTATCAGGACGCAGTTTCGGAGCGTTATTTCCTCCAAAGTGTCCTCGGCTTTTGACAGTCGTGTTTGTTCTTGTTTCTTGGA
The DNA here is from genome assembly GCA_015107715.1 of Tylochromis polylepis. Lineage (NCBI taxonomy): Eukaryota > Metazoa > Chordata > Actinopteri > Cichliformes > Cichlidae > Tylochromis > Tylochromis polylepis. The sequence goes on from VVHJ01011241.1 coordinate 11,491, forward strand.
AGGAAAATCCAGTGGAACGATGCGGAGATATGATCTCCCTTAGACTTTCAAGTCGTCCAGAGTCAAGGCAATCGAAGACTAAAATGGAAGGGAATTCAGATACATGATAACAGCTGATAACTGGCGTCTTCATTTAGCCAGAATTGAGTTAAATTACATTCTACGATCGTGTTAGTAAAGCATAAAGTCACCCGCAGGAACTGGTGGTCGTAGCGGAAAGTACAGCGTAATAACCGTAGAGGCTGGAATGGTGTGAGGAATTGTAAATCACAGGTGAATGCGGGGTTTCGTAGACCTCCATCAGACGTTTTTTTTTAATGTAAAAAATAAACAAATAAGTAAATACATAAATACAACTGAAGCCTACGTTTTATTGATTGATTTTTCC
>VVHJ01011244.1:6232-19688 GCA_015107715.1 Tylochromis polylepis
TGAAAAAAAGAAAAACAAAAAAAAAAAAAAGAACAAGCGACAATACACACAGGGATTAACTAAATGGAGACAGACTCAAACACAAGCAGGGCATAAAGAGATGACTAAAAAGGCAACAATAGACTGTGAATGAACTGAATAATGAACAAACTGAGAACCAACAGAATGTTAAAGACATGACATCTTGCCCATTTAGAGATGTATACATATAAGCATGAGTGTCATTGACATAGATGAAGACATTTTCATGCTTTATTTGCAAAGATGAGTCAGAATAGTCAATCTTTTAAATACATTTTAAATTAGTCTTGACCCCTGAATTTTACAGGGTTAGAAACTGTAAAAACTGATAACAGCACTTTGCTTTACAAATAAAACATAATCATAACTTTCTCCTGTATCTATTAAACAAAAAATCTTAGGCCAAATTCCACTTACTTGTTACTTGAGTTTTCCAATTAGAAAGACTTAGTTATCTCCATGGCAACTGAACATACTTCATCTACTGAGGATACCTGTGCGCTGTGACTGACCTTGAACATTGTAAAGTAGTGCTTGAAGAAATCACCTAGAATTAAACTTATAAAATTCATCCATTAAGGAGAGGCTAAAATGTAATTTAAGTCTTGATATATGTGTTTCCACCTTTCTCCCCTGCTCTCCATCTGCAGTGCCGATGGTGACTTTGCAGTTACTCACTTCACAAAGGCACATCTGTTCTACGATGGCCAGATAAAGTGGATGCCACCAGCCATTTATAAGTCTTCATGCAGCATAGATGTCACGTTTTTCCCTTTTGACCAGCAAAGCTGCAAGATGAAGTTTGGCTCTTGGACCTATGACCGTGCCAAGATTGATCTGATCAGCATGGCCAGCGATGTGGACCAGATGGACTACTGGGAGAGTGGAGAGTGGGTCATTGTCAATGCAGTGGGCAAGTACAATACAAAAAAGTATGAGTGCTGCACAGAGATCTATGCAGACATCACTTACTACTTCATCATTCGGAGGCTTCCTTTATTCTACACTATAAACCTTATTATCCCCTGTCTGCTTATCTCCTGCTTGACTGTGCTGGTGTTCTATTTGCCTTCCCAGTGTGGAGAGAAGATTACCTTGTGCATTTCAGTGCTACTGTCCTTAACAGTGTTCCTCCTGCTGATAACAGAGATAATACCATCTACATCACTGGTCATTCCACTGATTGGTGAATACCTGCTGTTCACCATGGTCTTTGTCACGCTCTCCATCATAATTACTGTCTTTGTGTTGAATGTACACCACCGATCCCCACAAACACATGGCATGCCTCACTGGGTGCGCAGAGTATTCCTGGACTTGGTACCTCAGGTCCTCTTCATGAAGCGTCCGCCAGGCACCGCAAAGCAGCACTGCAAGAAGCTTATTGAGATGATGCACCGTCCAACAATGATATCTGCCACAGGCAACTCTCAGGCCTTCTGGACAGGTCTAGAGACCGGGTTGATACAAATGGCCCAGGCTGAGAATATACTCCCAAAGACACAGTCTGACAGCCCAGGCATCCTTGTCTGCTCACCATCTCCACCCTCTTCCCCTCTTGGGAAGCACAGTGAAGAAGATCACCCACTGAAGGCTGACATTTTCAGCCGATCCACATCTGGTCAGTATTCAGTCCTCTCAGAGAAGCAACCCCTACGCAGACACAACTCAGTGGCCTCGTCCTCTTCCCAATTGTCATTGCCCCCAACTTTGCCATTGGGTCCACTTCGCAACCTGTCGAGGGAAGAACCAAGTAGACTGGCCCCAAACGGTCGCTCCCACAGCGTAGAGCAAATGTGTGACCAACAGAAGTCGCTTCCTCAGAAAGCCAGACATCTGTGTCGCTCCAGCAGCGTCCAGTACTGCTGTCTGCATGATGATGGGGTCACTGGAGTAATGGGGCAGTTGAAAAAAACTCCTCCTACAGATCAGCTAGCAGAAACCCTAACAGCAGAGTCCACAAAAGATGCAAGTACCCAACAGGATACTGTGATTCCAACTATTTCTCCAGCTATGAAACGGGCCATAGAGGGAGTGCAGTACATCGCTGATCATCTCAGGGCAGAGGATGCAGACTTTTCAGTGAGTTGACAGAAATAATCAAGCCTTGGTAATAATGTTTCTAAATGTTCATTGAGCTCTGAGAAAATCTTGAATCCAATTGCTCCAAACACAGTGTGGTTTTCAAGACCACTATTTTAGACACAAGTGAAATCCTTTCAGAAACTGAATAAGGGCTTTTAGCGCAATTTTTAATTTTCAATTTTACTTTATTCATATAGCACCAAATCCCAACAGCAGTCACCTCAAGTCGCTTTATATTTTAATGTAAAGACCCTACAATAATAATACCCCCCCCCCCCACAATCAAACGACCCCCTTTGAGCAAGTGCTTGGCAACAGTGGGAAGGAGAAACTCCCTCTTAACAGGAAGAAGCCTCCGGCAGAACCAGGCTCAGGGAGGGACAGCTATCTGCCACGGCTAGTTGGGAGTGAGGGGAGACAGACAGGACAAAAACCACACTGTGGAATTTTGAGCCATTTAGAGACTGAAGTAAATGGGAGCATAAAACGCAATATCTGATCTGTCAAGATTTGTTCAAATTCAAAATTAGTCAGTATTTTGTATCTCCCAGCGGGAGAAACATGGTACCTCAGCGGGGGACATTTCTAAAATGTCAGTTTGTTTGTAAAAAAACAAAACTACCTGACACCTTTGCCTGTCAGTCATTTAAGGCATCAGAGGAATATTAAATAAAAAAAGAGTAGATTCTGACTGGATTTCATAGGGGTGAAATGTACTTCTGTGCAAAAAGCCTACATGTATGTTCCCTGTACTCACTCCCACCAAGCAGTGCTCCTTCCTTTCTTTCTTTTCTCATGCAAAAGAGGATGAAAGTAATCCTGAACAAACAAGTAACCCTGTTATTTTGCATGTCAGAGATCCAGCTAAGCTGAACTCAGCCACTGAGTGACAACAAATAAATCTTGTTATAGTTCTCAGGTAAATGTGTAGTGCGTCGCAGCATAACTGGAAAAATGTAGTGTGTTTTAGGCAGTGTGGGCTGTCCTTTGTGTTGCTTTTTATCATCTATGTATGCAGAGCTGCACTGCAAGCAACACTGTTCACATACTGTACTTTTTCCTGTCTATGCTGTGTACTAGGAGGAGGCTTTAAAAATGTTATTGACTAGAAAAAGAACAGGGCCAAATCACCCCTGCCAACACGAATATATTTTTAAACTACCGATTCTGCACACTGTAAATCCCACAAATTATAATAAGACTTTCATTATCATACTTGTTTCTTTTCAATACATTTGTTGGCGTTTACATACATGTTTATATACTGCTCCCGTGGTTTTTGGTCACAGTTGCATATCTTGAGGATGCACATACCCAAAAACTCAGAAGGGATGCAAGAAAGGAAGAGCACATAAACACATAATCAAAATCAAGTATCAGACCCATAAATGACAAGTCAGTCTGCCATTAGTCATTATTAAAAAGAAAGAGAAAAGTGACATGATTGAGTCAGTAATAACAGTAATCAGGATTTTCTGATGATAAAAGAAGCGCTTATGGGCAACTCAGTGCGAACAGTCGCACATACAAATGCTTATGCAACCTAATTAAAAGTTTCCAAGAAAAAAAGTGACCATTAGACAAGCGACAATTTTGAAGACCGTTCACGAGATCAAATCGTATTGCAAGTCTTTAGTTTTGGCAGTGTTGAAAGAAATGTGACTCTTCTTTATTGCTTTCAAATATAACCCTGAAACTGTGCTTGGAACAAGTATTAAGTGTCAAATAATTTAAAAATATAGCATATAGTGATAAAATGCTAATTATAAAGTTTCTGAGAGGGTAAAAAGACGTTTCTGCAGGATATATGTGAGGAAATGTAATAAAAACCTATTGTATTCATTGACATCAGTCACTGTCGACGCCACAATACATTTTCGAGCTCTAACCAGAATAGGCCTGTCTTTAAAACAATGGGACCTCCGCAATTTGACCTTGAATTTTTAATAAGAGACACAAGTAAGGATTGACTGACATTTAGGAGATAGCAGACTCATAATGAAAAAATCAGCCATTCGAGAGAAATCAATCAAGGGTGAAAACTGACAGCTGGTAGAAAAGGAAGGTGGTGTGGAGTGAAATTTGAAATGTCCCTCTGTGCTGTTTCCCCTCTCTGCTAGGTCAAGGAGGACTGGAAGTATGTGGCCATGGTCATTGACAGGATATTCCTCTGGATGTTTGTGCTGGTGTGTATACTGGGATCTGTGGGACTCTTTCTTCCGCCTTGGCTGGCTGGAATGATCTAGAATCTCTGAATCAAGGGGAAGAGAACATGGACAGACAGAAGGATGTGTTCTCCCATTCTCTTAACAAAAAAAGAGAAAAGGTTTATCACATATCTTTTAATTTTTTATTTTTCAAAAGGACTACTTGTCACATTTCTCGCTCTTAGGCCGGGTCATCGGAAGGTTACTCGTTTAAAGGCAAGATGAAATATCTATCATCGATTTCAGTGGGCATATAAATTCTTTATGAGGGCAAAAGGCCAACAGCAAAAATATCCTTCCATACCACTCCATTCTGACATTGAGCCATACAGCTCAATCAGATACTCTTGTAAAAACAGTGAAAAATTGATTCTAACCCATCAAGAACTATGGATGATGCCACAGACAGACCAAGACTGTAGGCATGGGGAGCTGTTCATAAGACTGTATAAGTTGAATTTATAGCTAACTTTAAACATTCCTTCAGTAATGTCGGTGTTGCAGTATATGGACAGTGGCACAGATGAATGTGCAGTGCTTTTGCCAAATACAAAAAAAAACATATATTCATAAAATGATTGTTTCTTTAAAACCTAATTGCCAGAATTCTTTGCTGGGTGCATTCAGGTGTGCTGCTTTGTGCAAGAGTCACTCCACAGGTAAGCAAACATGCAGCTTTGCCACTTTCTAACTCTAGCACATTTATTCAGCTATTCTCTTTGTTTTTACTACAGATCTTTGATTGGGTGGAGGGAAGCGGGGGTCTTTAAAGTCATCCTTTCCATCTGTTTTGCTTCTTTTGGTTTATAAAGTAGAGCAGAAATTGATAAGGATGATGACAGTAAATGTAGCGATGTTGGTAATATTATTATTCTACCGTAGGGTTGAAGATTTTGAGATGAATCTGTAACTCATTAGTTCCAACATTTAATTTCAGCGTCCTCTCCACTTTCATTATGACCTGACTTTTGGCGCTTCGCATAATGGATCTTTTCAGTATGTACAACAGCTATATAAAAAAAACATAATTAAAATTTATTAATGAGTACACCACTATTCTGTGAAAAACTATTTCATGCACAGAGCAAAGGTTAATTGTACTGCAGTGTTTTAAAATAAGTTGGCAGAGGATGGTTTCACACTTAACTGGATTTAGTTTTATTCATTCGCTGCTTCCACAGAAGGACATGCTTTGGGGATGTTTTTTAAAAAAAAATGCGTTACAGAAATTAATCTCACATGTTCCTCTGTCCTCAAAGAATAGCTAAAGCAGATACTATATTTAGGAGCACTTATAAAATTTGCAAGAAGTAAAGCAATCATTAAATAATTATGGGCCTTAACAGAACTGTACAGCTGACCGGACAGATTTTTTTGTGTTAAATAATTATTTTATTGTTTATTTTAGTTCAAAAGCACATCCCTGTACATTTTGCACACACATTTCTAGTTTAGATGCTTCACTTCAGTTTCAGTCCAGGTCCATGTAGTTCTTTAACACTCTCACCCTCTCTATTGGTGTTTATTTTTTTATTTCTTTGCCTTTGTGCCAAATTCACCCTCGCCTGTATCTTGAATTCCTCATTTAAAATGCTTTGTGCTGGTGTGAGATGTTTTTGAAAGCCTTGTTTGATTTCTTTATCTCACATAAACAGTTATAGGCACATTTCTACTTTTTACTAATTTCATGTGTAATAAAACAAAGCTTAACGGAAAGAATCTAGATTAGGTATGTGAATTTATGAAAAGGCTTTTTTAATATTTCTAATTCAAAATGTGAACTGTTGGCCTAAATAACTGAAAGAAGTAGAAATTAACACCCCCCCCCCCAAAAAAAAAAAAAAAAAAAACCCAAAACTGCAGGACTGATGAAACATGAGGAACAGAACAAACATGCAACACTGAATTATGTGTGAAAAGAAAAAGTATTCAATTACTCCACTTTAGTCGTGCTCTCATACATCCGCACCCTGCAGCTCCACGTGAATAAAACTCCACATCCGATTAGATTTAAAAGCATGTAATGTTACACCTCAATACCCAAAGTAATGACCTCAATTTTGACCTCAACAAACAAACTATTACATTTCCACTTGCTCAGCAGAGGACTAACCACTGATCATTATGTAAATTCACAGACAAGAGAAAACAGCAATTTAGCACAATATGGAAACACTGCACTTTGAACAAGGTGAAATAGCTGCCGTGCTCCCTGTTTATTCATAAATTTCAGCACAAACTCTGGAGAAAAAAAGGTGACGACAGCCTGAAATACAAATGAGTACTCTGGCTTTGTTGCAACTTCAAAAACGCCTCGTATGACAAACATGAGTTTAAGTCAGTCTTTTGTCTGCATTCAAAGATTTTTATATGAACGGATATTAAATTCCATTTATCCCACCAGTTTTCCAAGGATACACAGTACCACAGCATATTGTTATTAGAATTCTAAAATGAAATGAGGGTGGTCTTTATGAAGCCACAAACTAATTTTCATTAAAAGATAAGCCATGCCTTTTCAGCACAGATCTCATGCATAATTTCAGTATTAAATACTTATAGAAAAGCAAATGGCAAAACTCCATAAAGGTCCCTTGTGTTGGTTTCCTCATGGAAGCAATGCCAAATGCCATGCAAGTACACAATGTTATTAATTACAGCTAAATGTCATGTTATTGAATTTACCTTTATGAAAAATTGACCTTCAGTGCTCATTTCAATTAAGTGATTGTCTTCTGAGATACATATGCAACAGCTTGGATAATTCATTTAGACATTTTGATTTCAAAATGTTGGTTAAATCCTGCAAAGAAGATGATTAGCCCATGATGAACTTAATGATAGCTGCTTCCTTATTAATACTAATCTATAAGATTATTTTATTTTATCGAAATGAGTTTGGCATGGTGTGGGGACTGTCCTTAAAAAGTCTGTGGAAAGTGGACAAGCAAAGGAAAAAAGAAGAACTGTGAGGCCTAAAAGCTATCGATGAAAGTCATGTCCTTAAGAAATTGGTAAAATCCAGCAAAGGCTAGACACAGGAACTGAGAGATACATCTGGACGGTTGATCCACCTACTGTACGCTGAAGCCTCAGCAGAAATGGTCTCAGTGGAAGGGTGGCTGTCAAGAAGCCATTCTTAAGGAAGGGAAACAGGGAGAAAAGGCTGAGCTATGCCACATTACACAAGAACTGAACTGAAAATCAATGACAGCACAAGCAAATCTTGTGGAGTAAGTCCAAAACAGAATTTTTTTGGTTCAAATTGCTGTCAATATGCAGGATGTTAGGAGAGAGGCACGACAGTGAGTATCTACAGTCATCTGCATTGTATGGTGGAGGCTCGTTCATGGTTTGGGGCTGCATTTCAGCCAGTGGTGTTGGATTTTGTCAAAACTGAATTGGAATTAAGAATGCAGAAAAGTACTGTCAGATCCACCATGCAAAACCATCTGGAAATCATCTGATTTGCAACAGTTTCATTTTTCAGCATTACAATCATCCCAAACACACTACCAATGTATTAAAAGCATACCTGGACTGAAAAACACACAGTGGAACAATATCAGCTATGGATTGGCCTCCCCAGAGACCAATACCTTGACATTACTGAAGCAGTGTGGGATCATCTTGACAGAGACATCCAAAGAAAAGTCTTGAATGTCCTTCAAGATGACTGGAAGGCATTCAAGGCTCTTTTCCTGAAGACCGCTAAAAGACATTATAAAAGTTCGCCTAAGAATTCAGACTGTGTTGGACTGTAAAGGTGGTCATCCCAAATATTGACCTTTAAGCTTATTAAAATTGTACAAACTCTGTTTTTGCCTTATATATTGTATTTCCATTTGTGTTTGCATGTTTCAGTAAAAAATAAATAAATAAAAGCATGTGTCAGTCAGCTTTGCGTTTACCAGGAAATATGTTTTCTGACCTGAATCTAATATTGAACTCTCTCAGCAGAACTCCAAGTTTTATGTCTGGTAAACAGCAGGCTCCTTCAATCACCTGATTCAGCCCCACAGTGAAATACTATCCCTGTAGTGAACACAAAGGTGCTTCTCAGTGACAGGGACAAAGAGTCAGGACTGAAGGTGGTGTGAATGCATTAAAATCCAGAACAGTCCTAGAAGAACAGAGTCTACAGAGTGCAGCAACCTGAAACTGGGATGAAGGTTCACCTTTCATCATGACACTGAAATGAAGTCCAAGTGTGGTTTCAGCACAATGCTGCGACTTGAGTGGCCCAACCAAAGACCAGACGTAACGTCTGTATGCAACCTGCAAATGGCAGTTCAAGGATGGTTCCCATCCAGTCTGACAGAGCTTAAATGGATGTGCCAGGAGAATGGGATAAAGTGCTCACATCCCATCCAAAGCTAAAAGGGATTTAGCAAGAAGAGTCAGTTCTGAGATAATGTTCGAAATACCTTTGAGCGAGTCATTGATTGATGAGAATTTTTTTTTTTTAAACCTACTTGGTCATTGTGTGTTATTAAGGGTAAACTGATGGACAAACATGTCAATTTCATGCATCATGCAAAATTGTAAAAAAACCAAACAAAAAAATGTGTTATGTTAACTGTTAATTGGTAATAAGCGTGCATACAAGGTAGATAAAGCCCTTAAATGTATAGAATAGAGTGCTGTATATGTGAAGAGTCATGTTTTCACTTTCAGGTATTAATTTAACTAGCATACAGAGCATGTATGTCAGATGAGAATATTTTGTACGTAAACAGTATGCATTAAGCGCTTTGGTAGTCACTCATGCTTCTCTAGGAGCTTTAAAAGCATCCTAGAGAGATTTTCACAAAGTCACTTTCATCTCAAGTAAAACTCACGATTCAAAAACTAGTATACTGAGCCAAAATCTTCACAAGGGAACAGCATCTGCATCCAAGATTCAATGCCAACTGGCTAAAGAACAGCCTGCGCCTGTTAGAGAAGCAGTCAGAACATCACTGGCAAACTCAGCCATTAAAGCATTTCCATAATGACTGTAAACTCTACCTTTAAAGTAACCTGAATGAATACAATACAGGTTTCATGGTCATGTTTAGACGTAAAACTTACAAAGATAAATTCAGATTACCATAAACACTGCAGTCAGACAGTGGCTTTTATATCTAAGCAGTTGTGACTATTTACTTAATACTGAAAGTCCTATTTTATTTCCTCAGTGTTAATGAAACAAACCAGCCTCAAGCTGGGGGGTCAGCTGGAGTAGAGACCACAGGCTGGAGCCCAGCTCTGGGGCTTTGTGATCAGCCAAAGCAGGTGCAGGGGTCTGTAGCCCTTGGCAGGGTTTTACTTGCACCTTTTCAAAGTCTATTAGCTCAGGAAAACCACTAAGTGTAAAAAGTGGAACACCGAGACAGTTAGCATGACTTTAACAATCTATTCTGTGAGTTCAGACACGAAACAGTTTGCTAGATAACTGAATCAGTTCACAGTTTTTAGCAATATTCATCACAAATGAAAGAAAGTGAGACATTTGTATTCATGTGTGATGTTCACTGTAAGAGACTGAACCAGATATCTGATAATAACCTTACACTTTTGTAACGTTGGGCTCTTCTTTTTTTTTTTTTTAAAGTCTGTAAGATGTGTGACAATAAACCTGTCTGTGCTAGAATGACATCCACCTGCACCATATGTCTTTAATTCCTACCCTGTATATGACTGTACATATACAATATTTACAATATTTGTGACAGTGGTTCTGAAACCTAATGAATAGGACATAAAAAACACAATTTTCTCAGGAGTATTAAACAAAAAGTATGACAGAGAATCAAACATTAGAAAGCTCAGCCTGATCTACATGCTCAGAGTAACACTCTTGTAGCTTTGCAGGCCTCAGGTGAAAAAGTTAAAAGCTAAGTAAAACCTAACAAAGTAATGTGTTACCTATATAATATGAATACAAGTAACATACAGTAATATAAGTAATTTCACCTCGCATAATTACTCACATAATCTAGGCTCTGAGAAGTGCAGTTAAAAACTGCCACAGCAAATTCTTAGGGCACAAGTGTCTGTGGGAGTGTGTGGTGCACTCATACACCCAACGATGAAGACAGCACACCTACAGTAGGACACACAGTGAATCCGCCTCTGGCTGGGCACTGACTGGACCCTCATAAATGGGGTAAAGCGTGAAGCACAGACCCTCAAGGGATCCTATTAAATCAACACACATAGTGCATTTAGCCCATTTCCCCCCGATGATCAGCGAATTCAGCGTCACCCCTGCGGTCATCAGCAGTCAAAGTGCTGTCACTCAACAGACCGAGGTGCGAGCGGGGGCTTCCCTCAGGGTACAGAGAGAAGAAGGTTCAGGAGTTCTGCCTCTGCGGCTTCCCCGTCTTCTCCAGTAGACCCCCGTGTACAGGCTTACACTGTATCTCACTGCAGCTGTTAGGATTGTACAATCTGTCTTCCTTCAGGGACGATATGATTGCTGTGACTTGCTGATGTTCACCAGTTCCTCTAGTTGTCTGTCATGGTCTCCAGCTCACACTAAACCTCACTGGAGTCATTTGAGATGTTAAATGGAGGTGTTTTTAAATGGAAGTAATATTGTTATTATGCCTCGCCACATCAGTTTTGAAGTTGCTCATGAAAGGATGAAGGCCTGATCTACGGTTGCCCAGCACCACGACTGCAACCTTTTACTTCATGCAGCCACCACCCAACCCCACAGACAATGTGTGTCAGACTTTATGAGCAGGCAGGCTGCTCTCCAAATTCATTATTTAACAGAAAGGTTACGGTTGCAACTTCAAAGATGCTGTGTACGAGCCGTAAGAGGCATGGGCGTAACTTCAAAACTCTGCAAAGGTCTTCCAACTCCTGAGGATGTAATTTTAAAAGTATGAAAGTTCAAGTATACGGCACCAAACACTGGAGCGGTCCTCAGCCAGAGTCAGAGAAGCCTAACAATGGGAGCACATTACAAATTCTGTTACACAGTCCATTCTGTTTACACTGGAGCGCAGGTGCGCGCGGTTAAAAACAAAGGAAAGCACACAATAGGTTCTCCAAACAAGCTATATATATTTTTTTTAGTTCGGGTGAAGAAAAATACAGCTAGAAAAACAAACATTCATTAAAAATGAAAAACATTTTTGAACATTATTGAGACCTGTGCAGCTGGAAATCAAAGAAACATCAAGGCTGAGTGGCTAATACGCCAGCGCTTAAAAATAAATGAAGAGCAGTGGATTCACTCCGCATCAAGAGATGCCGGCGAAAGACGATTGAAAAAAAAAAAAAAGAATCTTCAAAATACAGTGTAGCAAAAACAAAAACCTGACATAAAGGTGGGAGCAAAAGTTCATTTCAGGTTAGCAGTGCTTCCCTTTACCTCCATGTCTTTGAGAGAGAATGAGCTCAGAACTCAGTCATCTTCTTGTGTGTGTCAGCCTTCTTGTGCTCTCTCTGGATGGACAGCTCCTGGGCTTTCTGCTGGACCAGCAGCCGGCGGGCCGCTGACAGCTTCTCCTCCAACTGCTTCACTATGGATGGGTCCCTTTGCGCACATAAAAATAAATAAATAAATAAAAACCCAGACAGATTAGGAATTGCGAAGAGATGATGAGTCAAACTGGATTTAGCTGTGTTGGCCACAAAACCATGTGTCTAACCTTGCAACTTCACACCTTATTTACATTTTTACACAACTCCCACAGTCTTTCTTTGTAAATTCACATTAATTACCACGTTAACTGTCAGGAACATTATAGCAGCTCATGTTTCACATGCTTCATATCTCACAATAGACTGTTGTATTGTGTAAGCAGTGCGATATATGCAATGGTTTCTAATGTGACAGCAGCTGCTGAGGCTCTGTGGGGAAACACTTGGCTGAGGTTGCAGTACAGCTAATGAAGACTGTGTATTGACCCCAGTACTGACCTGCCTGCCTGTCTGCTGAGTGACTCGCTCAGCTTCTGGATCTCCCTCTCAGTCTGGGACACCCTCTCGGCAGCTTGGAACAGCCTCACGTTCAGACTCCTCTTGGTGCTTTTTCCTCCCCGGTAAGCCTCCACCCCGGTTGCCGCTGACGGCGCAACAGCACCCCCCTCGGGAGGATGTGCGGTCTTGCCTCCAAGCTTGTGGTTGAGAAAGTCGAAAACGGTCTGGCCCCCTCTGGTAGCGACCCGAGGCTTTCTGCGCCGCTTTGGACGGCCCGTTTGTGTGCCGTCTTTGGCAGCCTTGCTCTGGGTGCGTCTCTGGGTGAACTCAGCACACTGATCCAGAGACTTTCCTTTGGGCAGGACCACCGCCATCACTGGCTCCACTCTGCCCTCCTGCAGCTTTCCCAAGCCTGAAAAGATAAAAGACAGTGAGTGAAGAAGAACACAGTGTACTGTGTGCCTTACATCTGTATACATAGATTTTTATTAGGATTCCCATTTTAACCAAATACTGCATGGAAATTTGAATTTCCTTTTTTTTGTTAAATTAGAACACCAGCTTTCAGTGTGAAATGAAAATGCAATTTGTATTAATTCTGAATATGTCCACTAAGACTTTGAGCCAGTGTCTAATTCAGTGTTAGTGAATTACAGTCAAACTGCTAAACTATCTCAGAGCTTAGTCTTTTAATCATCAGAAGTAGGTGTGATTTTGAGATAATATAAGAATGCACACTCAAAATGTTGGCGAGTGTGGATCATCATATATTTTGTGTATCCTCAAAACTGGAGTTATGTTGGGGGGACATATACAAAACACTGACTGGAATACCACCATACTTTGAGAACCTGTGCTTAGGCCACATTCGTGACCTCAAACTGAGTAAAGATACAAGCTCTCTCTCTCTCTCTATATATATATATATATATCTCAAATCTCTCTCTCTCTCTCTCTATATATATATATATATATATATCAAATCTCTCTCTCTCTCTATATATATATATATACTCAACAAAAATATAAACGCAACACCTTTGTTTCTGCTCCGATTTTCCATGAGATGGACTTAAAGATCTAAAATTCATTCCAGATACACAATATTACCATTTCTCTCAAACATTGTTCACAAATCAGTCTAAATGTGTGATAGTGAGCACTTCTGCTTTGCTAAGATAATCCATCTCACCTCACAGGTGTGCCACATCAAGATGCTGATC
>VVHJ01011246.1:0-12432 GCA_015107715.1 Tylochromis polylepis
TGTTGCCCTCCTACAGCCTCCTCCATGTCTCCTGATGTACTGGCCTGTCTCCTGGTAGCGCCTCCATGCTCTGGACACTACGCTGACAGACACAGCAAACCTTCTTGCCACAGCTCGCATTGATGTGCCATCCTGGATGAGCTGCACTACCTGAGCCACTTGTGTGGGTTGTAGACTCCGTCTCATGCTACCACTAGAGTGAAATCACCACCAGCATTCAAAAGTGACCAAAACATCAGCCAGAAAGCATAGGTACTGAGAAGTGGTCTGTGGTCACCACCTGCAGAACCACTCCTTTATTGGGGATGTCTTGCTAATTGCCTATAATTTCCACCTGTTGTCTATTCCATTTGCACAACAGCATGTGAAACTGATTGTCAATCAGTGTTGCTTCCTAAGTGGACAGTTTGATTTCACAGAAGTGTGATTGACTTGGAGTTACATTGTGTTGTTCAAGTGTTCCCTTTATTTATCCATTTTGAGGCTTCTTTTCTTTTTTACTTCTCTGCTGTACTCAACCAGTGGCATACAAGACTTCCAGACTTCCACAAGCATTTCTGGAAACATTATGAGAAATATGGCACAAAGCAGTGTGCCTGACTTGGAGTTACATTGTATTGTTTAAGTGTTCCCTTTATTTTTTTTGAGCAGTGTAGTATTTGAAGGCTTTTTTATTACAGCAATGTAAAGATGGATATATATAGGCAGGATGGATATATATACTTTCAGGTTGTTTATGTCAAATTCTGAATTTATATCTAAAAGTCATAGCAAAAATCAAGATTTATCCGACCATATTCTTTCTGTCTTCTGTTGTACAATTTTGGTTTTGTATGTATGATGTATAGCTTCAGTTTCCTGTTCTTAGTTGACAGCACTGTAGTTTTCTCCTGCTGCTGTAGTTATTTGAGTTACTGTTGCCTTCATCTCAACTTGAAGCACTCTGGCCTTTGAGCTCTGACCTGTGGACATTTTCAATTTTTCAGATCTTTTTATATAAACCCCTGAGCTTATGTGGAAAAATCTCCAAAAATCAATAGCTTCTAAAATTCTCAGACCAGTCATCAGTCATTTGGACCATGGCACGAACAACCATATTCAAAGTCACCTAAATCACTTTTCATCCCCACTCTTATGCTTAATTTGAATTCGAGCTGGCCATCTTGATCATGTCTACATGCCTAAATGCTTTGAGTTGCTGGTGTATGATTGGCTGATTAGATCATTGCTTTAGTAAGCAGTTCAACAGGTGTACTTATTTAGTGTAAATTGATGGCTGGTAATCACTGGCTACTAATGAAATATAAAAGTTTCAGGTTTTTTGTTTTGTTTGTTTGTTTGTTTGTTTTTGTACAGAATACTGTGTATGTGAATATGTGAACACTGTATATGTAGTTAGTCTCTCTCTTGATGCGAGTTTAATTACGGCAGTGTAAAAAAGGAAACCACCACACGGTGGCACTAAAAGCAAAATGAAACGGTTACCAAATTATGAACATTAAAACATTCAAAACACCATGTTAGTCACTTTTGTATGACTATAGGCGAGACCATCTGGGCCATCTGCTGGTGGACACTACCCCATATACTTTTCCATCTCCAAAGATGGAATAATGGAGCATCAGTCTCTCTAAAAGTATATTAACAGAATTTAGTGATTGCATCAAAGAAACAGTAAATTAATGATCATTTCTGAGCAAAAGGCTGTTGTTTGTTAAGTTTCAAAATAAATACATACCATACCCAATCTAGCCTTACCCTCAAAGCAGTAAAATTTCTCTAAGCACACTTTTCATCATCAATCAGGGTTACATAAGCTTCTATGAGTCTTAAAGACACGTGTTTGTCGAGTTCTGTTCATTTTCAGCCAGAGACAAGTCTCACATACAAGGTATATTCTCCCTTGGACCACAATTAAAGAAAGAGCAGAAATAATAAAGAGTTTATTAAATATCACCATCATGTTTACAGTATTGTAATGCTTCTCAGTTCAATAGAGCATTTTTAAATTAGCATATTAATGAGTCTTTATTAAATATTACATGTATCAAAATGCTGTTATTAAGTGTGGAACAAAATTTAAAGAACGACATTTGTTTCTTCTACCTTAAAAAGTATTATGTCATTTTCAATATTTATTGTAGCCATGATGTTTTCTCCACAGAGACATGCTGTAAGGAAATTATGAAGGCCCAGGAACATTTTGTTGGACCTGAAAGTTGTTTGTTTTTTTAAGTGCAAACATTTCTGGGTGTGAAGAGAATTTTTTAAAGTTATATTGTGTAAATTGAAACAAAATAAAATATGGACATTTTCCAGGATGAGTGCAGGTCCGGTTTCTTGTTAGGATAATAAATCTCATTAGGACCTCAGCATTCCTTGTAGCAAAACACAAATTCAGTTTGCTTTGCAACGTCCTGTAGTCATCATAAAATCCCCATTCATTATCCATCTCCAAAAGCATCATGTATGGCTGCTATGTAGCCACCAATAATTTTCCCTGTATGAACTAAAAGAAAAACATATCCTACACAATATAAACTAAAAACAAAACATACGCTGTTACAGTTATAACATGATTTTATATGTAAAGGCCGCTTCAATCTTTAAATACGTTGTTATATCAGCGACAGAAGGGTGTCTTTGTGTTATTTGCAAATGTAAATGATTCGGCTTTCAACCACACTGTAGGGTCTTGTATGTATAAATGTATACAATACAATGCAATGTAAGATAAATAACAACCTATAACATTATTTGTTTAACAAAAATTATCTAAAATGCAAAAGCACTGAGAAAAATTAAGTATACCCTGTGATTCATTAGCTTGTAGAACCACCTTTAGAAGCAATAACTTGTCTGTAAACTTTGTCTGTCTTTTACATTCACAAAGTTATGAGTGCGGTGGCTCACTTAAAAAACAGAAATTCCCATGGGCCCCACCCATCATTCAATCTTAACTCTAATCAAAATTGATGTAAAATTGAGAAAGTGATGTATTTGAGTGAAATTTTTATTTTAAAAATATAGAAAACAGCTTGTTGGATATAAATGGCAAATTCTACCCAGTTATATGAAAAATGGTATGTGTGACTCAGCTGACACTGGGAGATAAACAATACAAAAGCAGTAAATTTAGGTCAGAGTAATGAGTAATATCACAAACTAACCACCTCTTATTACCAGCTTCAATTCAATTTTTTGTTTTATAAATAAACGAATTTAGATAAATATGTAACTGTACAGACTTGTTCGTACTTTCAGTCTGAATTTCTGCGACCCACCTGCTGTGCCTTCAAGCCCACCAGGGAGACACAGCCCACACTTTTGAAATTAAAGCAGTAATCTGATGATTTTTGGTCTGGGATGAAGTCAAATTACGAGACTAAATCATATTAACATTAAAATAGTTCAAAATATGATAACACACTATATGTCACATATATAGAAATAATGAAACATAGTAACACACACTGAAATAAGAGTTGTACCATAACTCTTATTGGGCACACCTTAATTTTCAGGGTTAAAAACACTGAAGTATAATATTTGTTTGTTTTATAAAAAATGTAAAATTTATTTCTGGATTGCAACTAACAATATTTTGATTTGATTTGCAAACAAAACCTTTTTTAGGAAAAGATGAAAGCTTTGAAAGCAAAGCTCTCAACTATGTGGCCAAAAGCCACTGAGCTATAATTGATCATTTATTTATAATCCAGATCATTTTCATTTTCATTTCAAATGTTTGGGTTTTTTTTCTTACAAAGAGAATTTTTGGTTCCAGTCTAGGCTTGGGAGTAGGAGTACTGAGGCTGCTGCAGGACACTGGTGGACAGAGGCTATGTATCACCACAACGACAAAATTAAAAATAAATAAATAAGCAAATACAAAGATTTTAAGTAATTCTTTCAGGCGTTTTTCAAATTCAGTCTTTTTTCCCCCCAAAGATTTAGATCTCACATTAGTCAGTTTTGGTGAGCCTATGAAACTACAGCCTCAGAGGTTTGGTCTTGTTTAAGTAACTGTTTCCTTCCTATCCACTCAGCAGTCCGACCATTCCCCTCTGACCTCTCGCATCAGTTGCTGCTCTTTTTCATGTCATGAAAAACACTTTAAATGGCTGAGTGGGAAAAATGCAGGTTCTGAAATACTCAGACCAGCCTGTCTGGCACCAAAAACCATGTCACAGTCAAATTCACTTACATTACTTTTATAAAAAAAAAATGTATGGTCAGTTTGAACTTGAGTGGGTTGTTATTATCAACATACTTGAATGCACGTAGTTGCTCCCATCTGATTGGCATATTAGATATTTGCATTAACAAACAGATGAACAAATGTACCTCATGAAAATATAGAACCTTTTTATTTCACTTTTTTTTACAAGTGAATTTAATATTATGTATGAAAATATATGTATATGTATGTAGTCTTAACCCTTTAATGCCTAGTGTATCATATTTGATATGTTTTTGAGACTTCCACATCAGCAGTGTGATTTTTTTTTTCTTTTTCCTCCCAAAAGATTGAAAATTTGCACAATGCATTTTTAAGTACTGCAAAATAAATAAATAAATAAAATGCTTGATGTTTCAAATATGATACACATTAAATCTCATATATGCAAATTCATTTAAAAAAATTTGTCACAATGTTCAATAAACAGTCCATTTAAAAGAAATTCATTTTTTGGCAGTTATTTCATGGCTCGGGCTTTAAAGGGTTAATGTGTGTTTAACTGCAACAATGTAAAAAAGAACACCACCTCATGGTGGCACTAAAGGCAAAACATTACCAAATTCAAAATAAGGTTATTCCAGTCATGAGGATTAAAACAGTCAAACTATGTTATTTAAATTATCCTTATATGAGACATGATAGACATAAGATGGTTAAACATGTTTACTAAAAGGCCAAAGTCCCTTGTTTTGTTTATATAAGTAGATAGCATGTTGATCCATGTTTATCCATCCATGAGGGATGTAAACAGAGCATCTCATACTATGCAAATAACACGAACAACCTCTGTTCCAAAAAGTGAGGAATCTGTGTAAAATGTAAATAAAAACAGAGAATACAAAGATTTGCAAATGTCACAAACCTATATTTTACTGACACTACAAAACAGAGAATGTATCAAATGTTTAAACTGAGAAAATTTACCCTTTTAGAAAAAAATATGAGCGCATTTTTAATTTGATGGCAGCACAAGATGGCAGCATCTCCTCTTTTAACAACTGTCCTGAAAAATGTGACAACTGAGGAGACCAGCTGCTGCACTTTTGTGGGAGAAATGCTGTCCCATTCTTGTTTTTGTCATGGTTTTCTTTTCATGATGCTCCAAATGTTTTCAGCTAGTGAAAGGCCTGGACTGCAGGCAGGCCAGTTCAGTCTCTTCTACTGCCAAGCCATGCTGTTGTAATAGATACCGTATGCTATTTAGCATTCTCCTTCCTGAAATATGTGAGGCTTTCCCTGAAAAAGACATTGTCAGGATGGGAGCATATGTTGCTCTAAAACCTGTATTGCAATGTATTCATTGCTAATGTTACTAATAGCTAAAGAACGTAATCCACTTTACCTCAGTCAATTTTAAATTAGCTTTGCCTGTGTTCATATATGGCTTCCTCTTTGCTTGATAGAGCTTTAACATGCATTTGTAAATGGCCCAGTGACCCCTGTTCTTAAATATTGATTTCTGGAAGTGTTCCTGAGCCCAATTATTCCTACGTTTTCTATGATCTAGTGTGAATAAAATATAGGATTATATGTTTTTCAGATAATTGCATTCAGTTTTCCTTTACAGTTTACACACACTTCCAATTTATTTGGAACTGGGGTTGTATAATAACTCAGAGGTGTCAGTTAAAACAAGTGAAAACTGACCAGTGAACCGAATTTGAAGAAGCTGATCTACAGGTATAATATGAATACATGGGGATTTGTTTCCTAAAGGAAGCGACAGCCTACAAAAACATTACAGTACAGTGTATTTCTGTGAAAACTTCATATTTTCTATGTAAGTAATTTATTTCATATTAACACACAATTTCTACTTCGTACAGAAAATGCAGTGGGAAAGCATTAAAAGCAAACGTCAGGAGCCTTTCATATACTTCACTATTTATTTATTTAGAGCAGATAAGCAGTACCATATCAGCATGTGTCCCATCTAATAAAGCTCAATGGGTTTAACTTTATTTAAAATCATAAGTGAATGCATAAAAAGATGCTGTAAAAAGTAATCATAATAACATGTTTTTTACCATATTATGTTACGTTTTTGTTTTATGTTGTTTTGTTTTGTCTTTTTACAGAGATTCTGGTAAATATTTTTGGGATTGATTCGTATTCTAATCTCATTTAAGAGCTCTCTTCTTCAACAATGTAAATTCAAGCACGAAAATGCAAATATTGTGACATGATCCATCATGCATGTATTAGTATTTCCCATTATCTTTCATTATGGAATCGATCCATTCTTTGTAGTCGGGTATCTTAGTATACCTATGGGTTGATGAAGCATCTGGATTTAGGCTACTGCTGGTGGACACCACCCCATATGCCTTTCCATCTCCACAGACTAATGGACCACCAGAGTCTCCCTGAAATGGATTAATAACATGTTCTGATTACACCAAAGGAACAAAATAATGATCGTTTCTGACTTAAAGTTTATTTGTTAATGTTACGTTACAAAAAAGTACGTACCGTGCTTGGTCCAGTCTTGCCCTTAGAGCAGTAAAACTTTTTCTTAGTACAGTTCTCACTATCGGTCAGGGTTACATTAGCTTCCAGGAGTTTCAGAGACATATGGGTATGGTTTTCTGTTCTTCCCCACCCAGAGACGACACATGATTGTGGCAGAGAGCCATCACCATGGTCTGCTAGAGCAATGGACTTCACCTTATCGTTAAATTCTGCCTTGGAGTTCAACTTAAGGAAAGAGCAGAGATTTTAAAAAGGGCTTATTAGATATTAGAATGATAGTGTTTTAATGCCTATATAAATTAAAAATAATAAATGATAAATCATTACAGTAATGAACCATTATTACTTATGACATGACTCAAAAATGCTGCTGTGTTAATTCTGTTATTAAGTACAAAGATTTCAAATGAAGTCATTTGTTTCTCCTACCTTAAGGACCATTATGTCATTTTCAAAAGTGTTTTCATCATAGTCATTATGTGGAAAGGCTTTCTCCACATGCACGAGTTGTACACCATTCTGCTCATGGTAATTGTGAAGACCCAGGAATATTTTGTATGTCCTGAAATACAATAAGTGCAAAACTGTTATGTAACGGTAAAGAGATTATCGATTTATCTGTTGTGTTCAATAAAATAAACATATATGGAGCCATCATAAAGCATATTTCCCAGATTCAAGACTTTTATTTATATAGTATCAAATCACAATAACAGTCACCTCAAGGGGTGTTATAGTGTAAGCTAAAGATCCTACAATAATACAGAGGAATTAAATCTTATTCGGGGCATTAGAATTCCTGGTAGTTAAACATAAAGTGTGTTTAACCTACTCAGCTTGGCAGTGGGCTGCAGTCAACACAAAATCCTTATTCAGAAGGAAGCCACCACAGTGTGCTGTATGACCGTTTGCCTTGTTCTGCTGTAAAAGCACCATGTACGGTCTGCTATGTGGCACAGTCTCATGGCCACCGATGATTTCCCCTGTATGGACTGAAAAAAACCCCAATACTTTATAAACAAAAACTAAAGCATGTACTATGGTAGTTCTGACATGATACAGTGCGTAATGGATGATTTGGTGAAGGCACACAATTGGGTGAGCCCCTGAATGTGTTTATGAAACTCTGTGAGGATAGAACTTCAGGGTTAGATGATCATGACTGCTCCAATGTGTCTTCACCAGTTCTGCTTCATAACAAGTGATATTCAATAATAAATTATCTGTATGCTATCAGTTTATTTATTTATCTTATTTGTTAATCTAAGCAATTACTTCTGCATGGAGGCAAAGCAGGAACTGGAATTCCTGCTTTGAATTCTTATGAATTACATAATATAATATGTCTATCTGTGTGATGAAAAGAATCTTACCTTGATCATGAAAAATCAGCACAACTGTGAGTACTGCCAGGTTACAGTGGACAAACATGATGAGACAAAAGGCAGGCTGAGATCCTGAAGAGCAGTGGAACGCATCACTGACAGCTTCCGTCTTTAAATACTTCATTATATCAGAGATAGAAGGACGTCCTTGTGTTATTTGCATAGGCAAATGATGTGGCCTTCAACCACAAAAGGAACACCTCCAGAGCCCGACAAAAGCTCTTATTTTCATAGTATTACAGTTTGTATATTTAGACTGCCAGTTTGCATTTCAGGTTTAATGCTGGTCACGGGACCCTGAAAGACACATCTTTGAAATATTCTAAGTTAGTAAATAAAATTATTGTGAGACCCGCATAATTTGTTCGGCTATAAATGACTTCAAGATTTAAGCATGTGGGGTGATTTTGTCAGATCACAGGCCAACAAACTTAATGAAGAAAAAATGCTTCAGTAAAAATCACTAACTTTACACACATATAAATATATATCTGTAAAGTTATTTTGACAAAAGGTAGTAGTTGTTTTTCAACCACTCCAAAATTTAAGCATGTGTGGCTGATTCCATCACATCAGAACAGCCACTTCAATAACATTAATGATGAAGAGATTTTAAAGAATTGGGAGTTTATGGCAGGCGTTTTGAAACTATGGAACAGTCACATGAAAAAAATGAGTACACTTCTGATACAAGGTCCTGCATGTTCGTGTGCAATTTAAATACACCAATATTACATGCAAGAAAAAAAGTCAGAGAACAGATTGGGATGAAGAGGAGCGATCTTCTAATTTGGATGCAGTACACCAACTCCTGGCATTACCTGGCAAGTCAGAAACAACCTAACCTGCAAATAGGGTGCTCTTTGTCTTATGTGGCCATCAGTGGTTATGCATTGCAACTGGAAAAATAGCTGAGAGCTGGTAAAAGCTATGCAGACTTTTGAGGTAAGCAAGATCTTTTCTGATAAGTTGTCTGAAGTCCGATGTCTATTTAGTTCATGGCATGAGCAGGCGACTGTATGCCACTAAGGACAAATGCAGCAGCCTGGGTTCGACTTCAACCCATAGCCATTTGCCGCGAGTCTTCTGACTCTCTCTAGTGCTTTACTACTACTCTCCACTGTATTATCTAATAAAGACAAAAACGTAAAACTGAAAGTGTTCTTGCAACAAAAGCTTGTGCTTCAACAATTATATCACATATTATTAAGAAAGGTTTAAATAGTTTAAAAATATAAGTTCTCTCCTGGTGATGCAGCAGTGTGAAAGAAGCAAGTAATGATGTCAGGAGTGTGTAAAACTATACATTACTAACAGCTAGGTAAAGATACTTTGTCCTTCAAGCTGTTCTTATCTTTGGACAAGATAATCATAGTTTACCACATATACTGAATTTACTATAGTCATTGTTTAAATTATTGTTTATGAGCATGAGTTGTTAATGTCAATGCAAATCTGATAAAACTCTACATAAGGTCTAGATTCCAAGAAATGTTTTCAAGAAAGCAGTTATGAACAGATATATGCCATGAAAACTTTCACTCCATAGATCTACCAACATCTACAATAGAAGATTACCAAGGAGACATAGATGTACTTTCAAAATGATGAAGATGGATAGTCACTTCACACTAGTAAAACCAGCAGTTACTATAAAGAAGAATCTAAAACAGTGTGAAATTTACCAGAAGTTGACCTCATTCTGTTCACCTAATGATAATGATAGAAAGCATTAGGTAATATAATTAGCACACTTGATATCGTTACGTTCCCAAGAATAGGGGCTAATGGATGAGGGGAGTGACAATGGTATGACCATGAAAAGAAAAAGCCAAACAGAGCAAAAACAAAGTTTTAAAGTTTAAAACAAAGTTTTATTAAAAAAGGGCTCAACTCAAACAGATGGCAACACCGCTATTTCAACTAAACAAAAGTCATCCACAAAGTAACCTAAGGACAGACAAAGGAGATGGTTAACTAAATTAAAGCTATACTTCTGCTGCTAGCAGATACCAGCTACTCAGTAGCAGCTCAAAGAAAATACATCTCATAGTTAACGCAAGTAGACCGCAACACTAACACTCTCCACACAAAACTGATCCACACAGCAACTGAGCAGCACTTCACTAGCTTATATACTGCTGGGTGGCTGACTGCTAAATGAAGCCAGCTGTCCAGAGATGGGTGGCAACTGAGCTCCTGGATGAGATATGACACACCCACACAGCACACTGACCTGCTAAAGCAGTAACATTATATTATGATTTATCCAGTTGGTTCATTTTGAAACAAAGTGCCTATTAACTGCTATTTGTCTCAAGTGATGTGGCACTGCTTATATTGCCTAAACTATTTTCAAACAGTACTTGCAAGCACATTTCCTGGTAACCTGAAATATTGTTTTGACTTGCTGTGAACAGTCACCTAATATCGTAGTAAGATTTTAAGAGTGCATCCATAAAAACTCAACATTCAGATAGATTACACATTTTTTGTATATTTTTAATCTAGACAACTTTCTTTGTAGATAAACATATCTGATAAAGTTGTTCCAGGCTGTCACTCCTTATACAAAGGCAAAGTAACAGACATGTTACTTACAACGCCTGTATTCAATACTATTTAGTTTATTAAGTTACATTTTTTGATAGTATATGAGTACATATTTATTGGCGAGAAAATGCACCTGACTCAAATGATCAGTTACATGAACAATACTTCTCTGATCACCTCATTTTCAAGAAAAGTAATCAAAACAAAAATTAGGTCTATTCTAAACCTTCAGTCTTTCTACTCATTTATCTGTTTATGTATGTGAAGTAATCCATCCCATTCTCTTCTTTGGCCTGCATATGGCTTTAATTTTTTTAATATTGAAGGTTTCTCTATTTTTGCCCATTATGCATTTTTTTGTTTTGTTTTTGATGCATATTGTTCTATGATTCATTTGAAGTTCAGTTCATACCTCAATCTTGTGTAACTGGTTGAAATGTTCCTGCATCTATCATTGTGCCTGCAATTTGCAGAAAGCCGAGATCACTATCATAAACCATTTCCTCTGCAAGAGTATGTAAAATCTCAGTATTTCACACGCAAATTTCTTTCGGTCTTTGAGGTCTTGTTACATTTTTTACTTTTTTTTTCTTTGATGTAAAAGCACTTGAACAGTTGCACCTTTTCTCAGACTCAGTTCAGTTTAAAATGTAACAATGGATAATACATTAAATGTGGTAAGAATCAACTAATTTCAGAAGGGTTATGTTAGTGTAGAAAAAGCCTTTTGCAGCACATAGTGCTCAAAGTGAAAAGGCACACACATTTCAGTCATGAGCACTGACAACAAAACAGGGAGACCTATCTGATGTAGCGTATTTTTGACTTGCTACATAGTCATAAAGAGAAAATTATGCAAATGATTTTCTGCCCAAGACTATTTATCCTCAGTGAACCAAGTCATTTTTCATGTTGTAGGTATGCCATGGCAACCTACAAAATAAAAATGTACCCAAATGCTGACTATGCTAAAGTGATCGCTTTTCTGATACATTATCTTTTTGTGGCTTCTTATCATTTTATCACCACTGTACTCCAATCAGTGAAAAATAACTATGCAGGAAAGAAGTCTTTCTGCATGCATCACTGTGATGAAGCGAGATATGCTGTGTAACATTCATCACAGAGCTCCCCAGATAAAAGATAAACAAGAAGACGTGCGCAAACATCAGAATTTTGATGGTGGTGGTTAAAGCCTACTTTACACTGGTTTCAGTAGCAGCCAGTATAAGAAAGAATCCCTCGAAAATTAGGTGACTAGGAAACTACAAAAGGCAAAAGACAAGAGACAAAGAGTCAAAGCAAGAAGAAATGAATTAACAGCTCTTTAGAATTCATGCATCATGTAACAGGTGTTAGAATTAAGTTACCTGAAGTGTTTTAATGCTGTGCCTTATATTAATTTTATATTAATCAAAATGCCATATAATCATATAGTGTAGTATTAAGTGGACACGGCCCTGAATAATAAAGGCATTAGAATGCGTGTCCTTCAGTGGCAGAATGCTGTAGACTCTCCCCCACACTTGCCTGCAGAATAGTAGATAACAGGGAACCATCTCTTAGTGGAAACTTACTGAAATGCTGTTGTTTAGACTAGAATGGGGTAGCCGGTAATAAAACTGTTAGTGTCTGATCACCAATTTGAGATCCGCGGCAACGTGTCATGCAGGACGCATCTCCCTTCTAGAAGTATTGTGTAAGAGAATAAAATGTGAAATGGTCTACTGAGCAGTGTTTTGTCTTCCATTGGATGCCTCTGAGGAATCAAAAGAACTC
>VVHJ01011248.1:3220-30176 GCA_015107715.1 Tylochromis polylepis
TGCGTGCACACGCTCTGGCACAGCACTGTGTAAGGGCCAAATAAAATAATCTGCACCACTACTTATATTAAAAATAAACACATGTATTAATTACAATATAAACACACAGACACAAAGATGATGTCGGGCCTTTGAAATGCTCCCAAACTCCCCAACAAACATCAAAGCCTCTGCTTCTCTCTCCTCCTCGCCTGCCTGAAGGGTCGGCTCACATAAATGCTTCTGAGCTGTATCGACTGGATAAAAGTTCAGAGAGTCCACGAGTTTTCTAAAGTCTGGCAGCTTTGTTGATGTGTAAACATCAACAACAGCGCCTAAAAGCTGTCCACCTTCATGCATGTCATTTAAAACTCATTTAAAACTCATTTAAAACTCATTGAAAATCATCATGAGAATAACATGGTTTGGTTCCCATATGTTCATCTGCAATATTTTGACAAAAACACTCGGATGATTCATGCTGCCTGGCCTTTAACAGGAGCCCAGCAGGGTGACCGGCCTGCGGTGACTCACATGTGTGCTGCTGATGCCTTCGAGCAGCAGCCTGGTGACCTCAGCCTGCCGATCGAACTCTGTCTGGGCCACACGAAGCTCGTGCTCTGCCTGGAGGTGAAAACGAGACGAGAGGAAGGAAGGAAGCTGACAACCCAAGTCGTGCTTTAAATCTAGAGAGCACTTCCTACTGGTGAGGGTACTCACTTTGTCCACTTCCTCACTGAGCAGCTGAGAGGAGGGTGGCGAGGACAGAAAGAAATAAACAGTCAGGAAGAGCAGATTACCTTCACAGACACAGCTGAATCTACATCAGGGCTTCAGTTTCACACAGGGAAGGGAAAGAGCAGCCATCAGGCTGGATTTAAGGGGGATTTAAGGTCATTGCTATTGGCAATTTTTTAGGCACCAACTATGGAAGAAAAGCATAATTTAATTACGTTTATTTAAGCCACTTAATACACTTAACTTTAACTTTTATCTTCTCAGAACATCCCATTTTTTTACTTGACCTTAAAGGGTCGATCAAAGCATTTATCCTGGAGCGGGTCATAAAACATACACAGCCTGCAGTAAATTCCCACAAACCCTTTGACCCTCTATGCCTAAACAAATCTACTAATGCACACATCAGAATAAACAACTTGGTAGCACTTTTTAATAACGTCACAGTATTGAGGTATTAGCAAGTGCTTCATTCATCATTTATATAACTTACTCCACCTTAGTATGCCATTTCTAAAAACAGATATATTATTATGACTGTGATTATGTTTATGATTATATATATATATATATATATATATAAATTATATTATATTTAGATTATATAAAAAATGCTTTAGTTTTTGTTGTTTCTCACATTGCAACGTGTGTTTACTGGGAATCCCCGCACTAAAGGGTGTCCCTGGAAAACCACACCACGTGCTTTGAGAATGACACCTGATAAAGGAGAATATGTTTGCACAGGAATATGCTGGTACAGCGGAAATCCCGGCTGAAGGAAACTCCCTTTACACTGGAAAATGCCGTTAAAAAGTGCAAAAGGGGGGGTCCTTTTGGAAGATGACTAAAGTTTACTGTTGTTGTCATAGTGTTTATCCTGCGCTGTTGGAAAAGTCAGATGGATTACGGAGTAAAAGGATAAGGCTGTGTAAGTCACCTTCCAAATGAGAAACAACAAATGGCTTTTTATTGTTGTTCGCACTGAAAGCAGACATCACAGGGGAATCCCTGCAGCTGAACAATTCCAATAAAAGGGGTGTCCTTACAACAAAAAGGGAGCACTAAAATCAAATAAAAACTATTTGTTGTTTGTGTAATTAATGCCAAACCCTGCACAGTGTGTGTTACCCAGCATTAGTAACATTTCCACACTTTGCTTCACGAACATTTTTTGGTTTGTTGGGATCTGGTCTCCCTGTGAAATTATCCCAAAATGATGTCCTTTTACCCAGCAGACTCCACACTGTGACGTAAGCATTCAACATAAAAGTGCTTATGTTTATAATTAAGACCTTAAACGCATCATTTCACTGAGTGAATCTGAGTTACAGGAGATGCTGAGTAAAGGGAAAGCATGCACCATAAACACAGCGATGACATGCCTCTAGCAGCTGCTGCTGAACTTCACATGACCTTTACTCTACATTCTGCAGATGCTGAAGACTGGAGGAACTGGTGTGGAGCTGCGCCCCCCGGTGGTAAACATGCAGCATTGTAGCTGGGAGGGAGGATGTTTCGCTTTGAATAGACTTTATGGACTGACAAATATTTCATGTTTAACCATCTTAAATGTAGATGTTTATCCCTGTGTGCAGGTTTATACTAGTTTAGGTGAAAAATTGTGAGTTCTTTAGTCTTCACGATGCTGTTTGTTCTCTAATGTTCCTCTGAAGCCGTCACAGAACCGTGTTCTGCATTTATACTGAGATTAAAGGTGACCTCTTTTATTTAGGGCTATTAGAGTAAAGGGGGCTGAATAAATATGCATGCCACACAGATTTTTATTTGTAAAACATTCTGAACAATTTGTGTTGGTCTGTCATATAAAATGTGACAGAACGTGGAAAATTTAGAGGGGTATGATACTTTTTTTTTTTAAAGCACTGCACGTCTGTTATAATGTTATTAACATTAAAATTAAAATTCCCCTGTCCATTTGGGATGAATGTGCCATTCATTCTAAATGGACAGTAGACGTAACCTGGAGGCTCTCTTTGTGAATAAAAGGTCACACAACGATCACAGTTTATTAGATTTCCCCGGGTTCACAGAGTCTCCTGTGGAAACTGTGTGTCATCTCTTTGGTCTACTTTGCTGATTCAATCTGCAAAAGCCATCACCAAATTTCCTAAAGTCTGGTTTTTCTGGGAGTGTCCTAATCGGTGTAAGTATTGGAGGTCAATCTTTAAATCACTGCTGGACATTTCTGAAACTCTGAATCTCTCTGATCGATTCTCCTGAACAGGAAGAACCTACGGGCTGAGGGAGTTAATGCAGCATCTTAAAGCATTCAATATTCTGAATTTTACCTAAAACATATATAATGACACCCGATAAACTAGGATAAAAGCAGCAAAGTTATGTCTGTGTTCTGTGCGTTCTGAAAATAACAAAGGGAGGGAACAAAATAACCATGAAGTCTAAACAGGAGGGGAAATAACCATGAAACACGTCTTTTCTACCCAAACTACTAAACAGACATGGGACTCCTAGTCCTTCCATGTGTCCAACCTTCCTCTGCTCTGACACGACCGGGTCGGGCTCCATGTCCCAGCTCTCCCAACCACTCTGCAGCTGGTTTGATGAAACCACAAAGGGGGTCAAAATAAATAAATAAATAAATAAATAAAAATCTTACATTGCATAAACACTGTAACTGTCCTAAACAATATAACGGATTATTTCCTGTCACATATATTTCCAGCATTAATATTAAACATGGCCAATAAATAACGACATGAAGGTATAACCTCAGGCTTCAGATGGCTCTAAACCAGGGATTTGAAGCTCCACCCACTTCTGCTTAAATCAGAAGAAAGCTGTCTCAAAGGGGGAGGAGCTAAAAAGGCTTGTTTCAGACTGAAGATGAACTGAGGCTTTGCACCAAGGCTCTTTAAGCTCCAGTTTCTGATGAGGATATTTTTGTTTTATGTAAATGAAGCCATAAAAATCAGGCACCAGGTTACAAATAAAATATATTTGAATATAAAGTGACGAGGATTACAGGGACTCTATATTTGACTTTATCACTGAATATTATTTGATCATAAAAATAATTAAGAACTCATAACTCCAATGCATTACAGCGATTTTCCAAAATAAAAGTCCATGCTTCTTTCAGGTTCTGCTGAGCGGTGCCTCTGTTTGAGCTGAAGCTGCAGTTTTTGATTTATTTTACGTGGACTTACAATAAACTTCAACAAGCCCTCATTTAAAAAGCTTCAGAGCCAGAACTAAGCAATAATAACCATGCTCAAACATGCTTGTGTCATCAGTAACATGTCATGCACAAACACCGTTATCTCATGGCTAACACGACATACTCGAGTGAACATTCAAAACACAGCCCTGAAAGATCGCTCATGCCGTGGAATCTGAAATCTGACAGCGTTTTATTTTCCAGCTGTTAGCTCAAAATAAAAGAACCAGTGAAGTGTGAACTCCAGAGCCCTGATGGGTTCAGCTGAGATAAAACAAATTTCACTTTCAGATCTTTCTCATCTGTGCTCACAGCTTTTCTAAACAGCTTTTATTCTGAGAAGACACAGCCAGGTTTAGATTACATGCTGTGTTGTATTTTCATTGGTCATTTTTATACCTTTCTATTGTTCATCCCTGAACTGTCTTTGAAATTTTAACGTTCCACTCTAAAGCAGAAGTAAAGAAATGAACTCTTGTGTTTTCCCCTAAAAATAACAGGTTAGGACCTCACTGGGATCAAAAGCTGTCATGTGTGCTTTTCAGTCTAAAAAAAACTTTTTGAGTGAGATTTGCAGAAAAATGCTGCTCAGATTAACAATCTGAGATCCTGGTTTATGAAATAAGAATACTTTTTCCCCTTTTCTGTTTATTTAACTTTCATTTAAGCAGCAAATTGTTAGTGACAGCAGCAGCTTGGCAGTGTTCACTAATACAGCTGTAGCCAAAACTACATTTTGATTTGAAGACAGTTTTTTAATACATCTGAGACCCATTAAAAATAATCTAAAAAAAAAAAAGAAACTGAAGCAGTGAAACACAAAACCTTTAGATTATTGGGTTTTCTTTTCTCAAGCAAACAACAAAATAAATACATAAATAAAAATAATAAAAAATAAGAATAATAAATACTATATTTGCCCCAGATTTGGGAAATTCTATTTTACAGTAGCTGAAATAATATTAATAGTAGGACTGGTAGCAGAAGCAGTAGCAGCACTAATAACATTAGCAGTACTAGTATCAGTGGAGTAATAGTTCAATTCTGTTTTATTTATATAACAGCAAATCACAATAACAGCGGCCTCAATGTTCTTTATACTGTAAATTAAAGACTTACAATAATACGGAGAAACCCCAATGATCAGACCACCTACTACGAGCAACACTTTGGCAAGAATGGGAAGGAAAAACTCCCTTTTAACAGGAAGAAACCTCCTTTAGAACAAGGCTTGCATCATTGTTGTTATTATCATTATGATTATCATTATCATTAATAATCATAATGATAATAATTTAAAATTAAGAAAGTAAATTAGACATTTACGTTTCTGCACCTACATTACGGATACATTTAATTTCATTTGGACTGTTTCTATTTGTTTATGTAACCTTTGTTTAACCTGTTAAGTCATTAATTATAAATTCATATTTAATGTGGCACCTGGGTCTTAGATTTTTTTTTAATGATGGCTCACTTTCCTCACCTCAGTCTATTTTTGTTTATTTTGTGACTAGTGAGGTTGCTTTCTCTAAAGGAAAATAAATAAAAATACAATTAAAAATACATTTTCATATATTTCCTGTCATGGTCCAGAGTCGGGTGACTCCGTGGTTAGGTATTGTTTATTCTTTGTTTTGGTTCTTTGTCATGGTTTTGGCTTTTGTATTTCGTGTTTCTTAGTTATTCTGTTGCACCTCTGTGATTTTCTAGCCTTTAGGTTTTATCTCTGTGCCTCCCTTGTGTTCCTTGTGTTGTATCTTATGTTCCTGGGTTGATGTTTGTGTTATTTCCTGTTTTACTTTGACGGTCCCATGTCTTATGTCAGTGTGTCTAGTTCCCTCCTGTTTCCCTTTGTATATTTAAGCCCTGTGTTTTCCTTTGCCCTTTGTCATGTAGTACCTCCTCATGTGTGTAAGTCTCCCTGCATTTCGAGTTTCCCGGTGTTAGCATTTTCATTTCCCAGTGTTTTTGTTTCTAGTTTCCATTTTTCTAAGTTTAGTTTGTTTTTGTGAGTTTATTTTTTGGAAAATTTTTCCCAACAATAAAGCTGCCGCCTTTAGTTCATGCTTTGTGTTTGAGTACTGCATTTGGGTCCACCTCCTTCCTGCCTGCCACAGCTACACATGACAATCCTGCTCATTGACATTTGTGCATATTCTAATCTTTTTGGCTTTAATCTCTCAGACTTTTACAAGTTCAAAATCTAAGAATGCTTAACTTGTCTTAAATGACAAACAACTACGATTATGTTTGAAAAGCAGGGGCCAGAGGATGAATTTTAAAAACTGATTTTTTTAAATTTTTTTTTTAAGGAATATTATAAAAATAGTTGTCTGCCATTGTTCTGTATGTGTTTATGTTCAGTTAACACTTAATGGTCAATGATGAGAAAACGATGACAAAACAATACTGCTTAAATTTTAGGAAGAAGACCCAAATGCAAGACACCAGGGAGTGCAAAACGTCTTTAAGCTAAAACAGGTGGCGGTCATACGCAGAAGATGAGTCATCATGGCAAACAGTCCAGCTGAGGAGAGGGCAAAAAGGCAAAGTCCATTAAACAGCCCAGAACCTCACACACAAGGAAAAAACAAGAAAAACATGAGGAATCCGGGACCCGATTACAGAGACAATGTGGCAGTAAACAAAAGCAAACTGCGAGTACAACCTCAATGGTCATTTTATTAGGTACAGTTGTTTAACTGCTTGTTAACACAAATAATCAGCCAATGATATGGCAGCAACCCAGTGTATTTATGCATACAGAGAAGGTCAGGATGACCTGCTGAAGGTGAAACTGAGGGAGAAGGTCATTTAAGTGACTTTGAACATGGCGTGGTTGTTGGTGTCAGACAGGCTGGTCTGAGTATTTCAGAAACTGCTGATCTGCTGGGATTTTCCCACACAACCATCTTTAGAGTTCACAGAGGATGGTCAGAAATAGAGAAAATATCCAGTGAGCAGCAGTTCACTGGGAGAAAATGCCTTGTTGATCTCAGAGGTCGGAGGAAAAGACTACTTTAAGATGATAGGAAGGCAACAGCAATTCAAATAACCACTGGTTACAACCAAGGTATCCAGAAGACCATCTCTGAATGCACAACATGTCAAATCTCAAAGGAGATGGACTACACCAGAAGAGGACCACACCTGTCGGCTAAGAAAAGGGAACTAGACAAAATTGGACATTTGAAGATTGGGAAACATTTCCTGGTCTAAGGAGTCGAGATTTTTGCTGCAACATCCAGATGGTAGAGTGAGAATTTGGGGTAAACAACATGAAAGCATGGATCCATCCTGCCTTGTATCAATGGTTCAGGCTGCCGGTGTAATGGTGTGGGGGATTCTTTTTTGGCACACTTTGGTCCCCTTAGTACCAACTGAGCATAATTTAAATCCCGCAACCTACTTGAGTATTGTAGCTGACCGTGTCCATCCCTTTATGACCACAGTGTACAGTGAGTTCACAGTACTCAAATGGTCTCCACAATCACCAGATCTCGGTCCAATGGAGCACCTCTGGGATGGAACAGGAAATTCAAACAAATCTGCAGCAGCTGTGTGATGCTATCTTGTCAATATGGACCAAAATCTCTGAGGAATGTTTCCAGCACTTTGTTGACTCTATGCCATGAAAAAATTAAGGCAGATCTGAAGGCAAAAGAGTACTGGTAAGGTGAGGCAGATTAAACATGAGAAACACTAATGGGGCAAACAATCACAAAGCTTGCAACAGTGTAACGAGCCCAAGAACTCCAGAAAAAACAAGAAATTATAACAGAAATTGGTTGGACATGTACTGCGAGTGCAAAATCATCCACTGTGGACAAACGGGTTCAGAACCATTTTAGTGATATTTGGCATTGTTTCTCAAAGTCGCTGGACCTCTACTGGAGGGATGTACTCTAATAAAAGCTGTTTGAACGATAGAATTGTAGATACTGGTTCAAAATCCCTCACAGATCTTCAGCTGGGTTGACATCTGTTGACTGGAAAGGTCACAGCATGTGATTCACATCATTTTCATAGTCATCAAGTCCTTTTGCCCTACATATAAAGGCATAGCCCTTTTAGAAGAGGCCGTTCCCGTCAGGATAGAAATGTCTCATCAGAGGATAAATGCGATCATTCAGAACAGTTTTGTATTGATTTCTTGTGACCCCCACAGTGTGGCCGAGCCATTAGACCCTCTTCCTGTCAGAGTCAAGGTTTTGGGTTTTTCCTCTAACTTGTCACCCGCCCACCCCTGCTTCCCAGTCATCTACCAGATATCCTCAGACTTTCCTGCTGATCCCAGGTTTTTAAATGGAGCATCAGGTATTTTAGCCTTTATTCTACTACTCCTAAGTCCTACCTACCGACATCACTTGCCTGAGCACATCTGCCTTTCAGTCATGCAAAAAAACATGATCCAGTTTGAAGACATATTCTGGGCTGGTCTTATGAAGAGGTAAAACTGTTATTTACTTCATTACCTGTTTCATGTATTTGTGGGAAGTGCTGTGTAATCACTGCACAGGCCATCACGCCCTTTTAGAGATGGGGACACCTTGGCTCCAGTGTTATCACTCGGCTGTGTTTATCGGGCTTCATGTCTGTCTGTGCCTCTGCCCAGCCTTCTCCGATGATCCCATCATTATCACACCCTTAATGCATCTCACCACACTCTACATTTCCTTTGGCATGCTATCCATCCGTCTAATGGGCCAGTAGGGTGCGGCCAGCCAGTCATCACTTGTGCACACTGCTTTTGTGTGTCTGTGTGTATTTGTACAGTCATGTATCTTTCTCTTGACCTGTGTCATTTGAAATTTTGTGCTGATGAATCTGTTTTTGCTTGTTCACACCCACTTGTGCACTCTCTTCGTTGTGTGTTTGTGCCATTTATAAATGCTCTACTCATTGGAAGTGTGTAGATTGTGTATAGGAGGGTGTCAGTGCCTGTGAACTCTAACTGCGTCACCCATTAAGCCATTATGGACTGTAACTGAATCCCCTGAAAGCTCAGCTCATGCCCACAGCTGCAGGGCAGTGATGGATGGGTGTGTGGAGGGATGAGAGTAGTCTTGCTGTAGCTGAACAGTTGTAAAAACAAACAGAGGGGTGGAGCATCTGGAAAGGTGTGCAGGAGAGGTGAAGGGCGTCTAAGGTGATCCTCACTGTAACAAGCTGAGCTGACTTATGATCAACGGCTTCGACCTCACTGCTCTGCTCTAAGCTGAGTCATGAGTCTTAGTGAGAAGAAGTGGGTTGTTCTTCCGTTTTTCTTCTTATTAAGGTGTGTGTAAACGTGAGTGTGTCTAATCGTGGATAATTATTACAGTTTATCTTATGTATATGGTGGCTTTTACTCAGGAAATACAACTCAAGCAGCTGTCTGACAACTGGAAAACTGCAAAACCCACCCAAGAGCCACCAGGTTGTCTGAGGGTGTTTTTTTTTTTTACATCTATAGTTTGTTTATGCTGGTCCAGTTTGCTGATGAGTTTGTAAGCTTGTAGATCTGAGTGGACCAAAATGCATCACTATAAGCCCCATTAGAGTGTTCAGTCCACTTATTGGCCAGATGTGTTTGGGGAAGGACCAACAGTAAAAACAGGAAGATGGACTGTTGGAGATCTTCCATTCATTTCACAGCTAGTTGTTAGCCCATACAGACCTTTGCACATCTATGGTACTTTGTATGCCAGAATGAAAAGCATATGTGCCTAGGGGAAAGTGTTTATCTCAGACTTGCAATGTACACATGGTAGTTGGGTCCGATTGACATAGGATTACATTCACGCTGTGAAAGAACCTCCTCCAAAGAGTCTCGGTGCAGTTGTTTTGGTCTGCACCTTAGTGCGATTACTGTGTTTACACCTGCACAACTGAACCACACCAAAGAGGAAAAGAAACCAGAGTTTGATTTAAAATGACTAAATATTGCAGATGTGGGGGAAAAAAAGCCTTAGTGCTGGTGGGACTAAAAAACGATACCTGAATTTTCAGCTGTGACGCGTGTTTATCAGTAACATATTTAAATGTGGCATTGATATGGAGCCTAGTCTTTCATAACCATTCATTTCTAATGTGCAGGTTTTTGACACTCTTCCATCTGGAGTATCTTTAGGTTTCTGCAGCAGCTGTGCATAACGAAGCTTGAATTCTTGTAAAAATGCCAGGATACATGTGTGATATGTGAGCTCGTCAATGCAGCATGCGAGCTCACTGGTTAGCACTGTTGCCTCGCAGTAAGAGGCTCCTGAACTCTGCCATGTGGTGGTTGCATGTTCTCCCCATTGCTTGCGTAAGTGTTCCCATCACTGGAAGACATGCTAGGTTAATGTGCTTGTGTGGGTCCAAGACCTGGTTACATGAAGGTAAATAAAACTGTCAAAGGGTGTTGTCGAATAAAAACGTCATGAGGTGAAAGAAAGGTGTCTGCCATGTTGAAAATGTGATGTGTTGTGGTGCATGAAATGAGGACCTAAATGCAAGAAGGGGGATCACACAGATGGGGGTGGGAGGGGAGCAAACTGAATTGATCAAAAGGCAAGCTGCAACCAAAAAGAGCACAGAACCAAAAAATTAAAACATACTATTTATTGGCTAATCGGGGGAGAAGAAACAGCTGGAAAAAATTAGATACAGGAGAGTGTAATGGTGGAGACAGTGACACAGGAGGGAAGTAAAACTAAACACAAAGACAGAACATGAATAAACAGTGTGTAAAGGAATGAATAAAGGAATTAGCAGAAGTGGAGACTAATAACTCTAATAACTAATAAATGCAAACAGTGACAAAAATATAACAAAAACTAAAGGCTCATAATACTTTGGAATAAATGAAAATGTAAACCATAAAACAATGAACTAAACAGAAAAACAGGATTAAATCAGGGACACAATGTCCAGAAGACGGACCTATACAATGTGCATGTTGCCCCAGATGTGTTTGTAATGAGTTTCATGCAAAAATGAGAACCACCATGGAAAAAATATCCCTTTAAAGGTTGACAGAGGTTGGAACTGTAAAGTAAATGATCATAAAGCTGGAATGTAAGAAAGAAATGAAGGACTTGGTGAATAAAAATGTTATTACATCAAATGTAGCTGTCGATCAGAATCCAAAACTTGCCAAAAGAAAAAAAATACAAGGCAAGCAAAATTGAACAAACTCTCTGACAAAGACAGGGTCAGGACAATATATACAATGACAGACACACTGAGGGTAATCAAGGGAATCGGAAACAGATGGTGAACAAGGAACAGCTGAAACTAATAAAGACAAATGATAAAAAGGAAGTAAAATGAAATACAAGACACAGGAGACAAATGGTAATTTTATCCTGTCAAAATAAAACAGGAAGCAACTGCACAGGAAATGATTAACACTGATGAAGACAAGATTAAACAAGATGGTGCAATGGAGGTAAGCGTAAACTAAACCCAAATCCTCAAAACATAAAAATCCCAACAAAATTACTAAACAAACAGAAAACCTTTAACAGAAGTTAAACCAGAAAGACTAAATTAAAAAAGTGTGTTATAGTGTGCTCTAGTGTATCCTCTGTTAAATTCCTTAATATCTGGAGTGTCCTTATGACAAGTCAAAATGTCTGCTATTTGCTGTGTTGAAGAAAGTGAAAGATCACAAAATCCATCCGTCCATCACGGAGCAGTCTAAGCAGAGAAACTCAGACTTCCCTCAACCTGGCCACCTCTTCCAGCTCATCGACGGGTGAATACCGAGTCGTTCTCAAGCCAGTCGAGAGATATAATTTCTCTGGCGAGTCCTGGTTCTGGTTCAGAACCTGACTGAGTCCCCATCCTATCTCTAAGGGAGAGCCCAGCCACCCTCTGAAGGAAACTCATTTCCGCCGCTTTTATCTGTGACCTTTTTCTGTCACTACTGAAAAAGCTTGAGACCATAGGTGAGGGTAGGAACATAAACTGACCGGTACATCAACAGCTTTGCTGTAGTCATAAACACCACAGACTTTAAAATAGGACATCTTGAGAATCCTAAATGATAAGAATATACTTGGATTGATTTTATGTAAACTTGTAAAGACATAATATTTAAAACATTACGTCTACAAAGTCAAGGATCTGTGTGTCACACTGGGCCTGGGGTTGCGATTACATGTGAAGGTAATCATGGTCAGTGGGCCTGTACTACCATTTTTAATACAGAAATATATTTTCCTGTTATTTCTTGGTCCTTGATTAAATAAAACTCCAAATAACAGGATACCATTTGGCAGGGCTAATAGGAAGCAGATTGCTTGGGTGTCATATTTAAGTTTGATCTACTTATTCAGCAGTTGGTGAACAGATTTGAATTGTTATTTTTCTTCTCAGGTTTAGTGTTGGGGTTAAGATGGATTTCCTTTAAGGTCGGATAAGCCTGCAATGCACCTATCAGACACGCGCAACTTCAACCACTAAATACCAAAAACAAATCGATTGTTGTTGAATCTGTTCGTCCCCTGATATCCACAATGAATTATTTAGTGTTTTGCAATTTGTGTTGTTGATGGGTGGTGTGTGTGTGTGTGTGCGTGTGTGTGTGTACGTGTGTGCGTGAATGACGGAGCTCCATTAGTGCTACACATTTCATAAAACCCTCAGACCCTGACCATCTCTCGAGCGGTTTCAGCTTTTTGTCTCACACACAAATGGTAGTTTACAGGCCACTGGCTGCTTTTAACATGCTCCCCCTCCTAATCCTCACCCTATGACTCCCATAGGCCTCACCTTTTCTACTCTTTAACCCCAGCTTCCCACACATACATCATCTCCTCCACCCCTCTCTCTCCGTCACTTACTCCTGACTCACCCTGCCTCCTGGCTAACAGTCCCTGACTCATGTTATTCACAGAGCTATCTGCGTGTCAAGGGCAGGCTCGGAGGAAAGGGGCAGGGTGGGAAGGTTAAAAAGGAACTGGATCAGGGAGGGAGTGCTGAGGCAGATATGACAGTGGAAGCACAAGCAGAGACAGAAGGAAATCACTTTTGATCTATCATCAGATAGATTAAGACACTGGCAGAGAGGGAAGGAGTGCTGGGGTTGGGGGGAAAGGGAGGAAGTGAAACCGCGAGTGGTTGTGACCACCAGAGGAATAGTTTGAGTGATCAGATATCTGTGCAATCAGCAGGCGTTTAAAAGCTTTGGTGGACTAAAAGCCGTGTGTGTGTATATGTGTGTGATTTTTGCCCGTGTGTCTTTGCTAATGATGTTATTCCGATTTTAGAGCTGCAGAGAATTGCTGTAGCAATCTGTGGGATAGATTACTATAGTCCTTTTCTCAAGTGTTCCACATTATGGCTGTTTTCAGCTTGCTGAATTTAATGCTCTCACTTTCTGCCCTTCGTTTCTTTCCCTGCAGCCCTCGTGATTTAGAAACTACCTAAAAAGTTAAAGGAACAAGTCGAAAGCTTCCTCACAGCGATTGGTATATTTTTTTTTGTTTTCGCCACATTCTTCTATTTTGCATGTCAAGCTCAGCAATGCTACTCTCCTGCCCCAGGGCTCAAACTGCTTGGATGACTTTTTGTGTCTTGTCTACACTGTGAGACATTAGAACCAGCTATTTATAGTCTGCCCTGAGGAAGCAGTGTGCAGGATAAATTTCATTGTGGCTCTATTAAAAGACACAGAGTAAGATGTCAGCAAAATCTCCCTGTCTTTGTTTTTCACTCAAGGGACACACATGTGGTTTAATCTTCTCTAAACGAGACAAAATGTGTTTGGTTGGACAAACTAAGACAAAAAATGTATATGAACCACTGACTAGTTCCTGTCTTCCTCCCCACAGCGTGTCTGTTGCAGTCCGAGCTGGTAAACTATGAGAGAGTAAAGGAGTACTGTCTGAAGGTCCTGAGCCACCAGAGAGACCACTTCAAGGCCATGTACCGAGCCGGCATCGCCTTCTATCACCTGGGTGATTACGAATGTGCCCTACGCTACCTGCGTGACGCCAAAAACCGCGAACCCACAGGTGAGAATGACCCACTGCATTTTTCATTCAGACAAGTTGTAGTTATTAATAGGCCACAAGTGTAATGTTAATTCTAAAAATAATACTTATTGTGGCTATAATTAACAATTAGTCCTAATGTATTTGTAAATTTACAAAGCAGCCTTGAAGTACAAGCTCTTCTTTGATGGTCAACCAATGTGCTCATCTGTAGCTCCATATTTAAATTTATGGACTCTGACCCTAGTGCAGCCTATCAGGTCATCCAGTTGTCTCATGACTTGAAACTTGAGGCATGTTTAATATGAGCATCGAAATTTATAACTGGAAAAATCAAAAAGCATAATTGGTCCATTTCTCCTGCTAGATTTTAATTGTTATGTGACAAAGTCAGTAATAACTATTGCTTTTTGCTCCTAGCAGAAACTAAAAAGATGCTCTCTGTATTTCTAAAACCTGTATTACTGCGCAGACTTTAAAAGACCTCATGTTTTGCATGTTTGCTTTGACCATGCAAATTTCTGAAAAAGTCAAACGCTACACTTGTAATAATTGAAACAGCTCCATATTTTACATCAGTATGCTTTCATGATAAATTATACTGCAGACGGCCAGTATTACATTACTTTAGTAAATGCATTAAGTAAAGTACAGAAGTGACGTGTGTAAGCAGCACATTGTGTTTTATAGTCCGTTTATTTGAAAGGCAAGACTGGCAGATTTGTTTTATGAATAAATTTTATGTCTCATGTTTAGGATCCAGATGCAAAAGAAATTCAAGGAAGCCACAGGAAATCAGTCTAAACAGCTAAGACACATGCGGGGATGTTCACAGGCTTCGTCCACATGTACATATTTCATTTTGAAAAATATCTCTCTTCACATGAATCATAACAAAAGTAGGCTTTTTAAAGGTCTACAGACATTGCAGCACACAGTCTGACATCAGAAAAGCAGATACAGTCTCACATCTTTGACATTAAAAGAAATCTTTTTCTTTGTCCACATGTGAACATAAACACTTTCTGAAACTCTTCCACCCCCCTGACTCTATAGGTTTTCCAGAAATACCCATGTACATGTGGACAGCACAGCAAACACAAATACAGACTCACTTACAACTTTTTTTTTTTGAGGCTGATGATGATGGTGGTGTTCAGGATAACAAGGGCCATGAAAAGAAGACTCAAACTAAATCCACAGTACTTCAGAAGGAGGATGGAAACACAAGAGACCGCTATCAAAATAAAACAGGAACATAAATGCTACAAACCAAAACTAGCATGCGTTATGAGAATGATAAAAGCCAACACAAGACTCCGAATTTCAGATACCAGAAAACATATTAACCAAGAATACAAACCCAAAAAAACGTAACCAGAGTCGGTAAGAATTAAGTACATATGCTGTCTGAGGAAAATGCTAAAGGGGCCACTTTCATGAGTAAATCATAGTATGAGATTCATGTGAGAAGCACATGCAACAGAGTCAACATGCATGGCTGTTTAGATCAACAAAACTGAAGCAGTGGCAGCAAATGCAGCTTTTTTATATATATCAAAGAGTGTGTGTGCACATGCAGGTAATTCCCTCTGTGTTCATTACATGCCAGCTGTAGGGCACATGGCATTAGTAGCTTCAGCAGATTTTTAAATGTGTATGAATTTTTGATGTAAATACATTTTTAAGGATGAAGCTTGAAGCACTATGATATTTTCTAAAATATGAGGGAGTAGACCGTTTTCACTTTGGGAAACAGCCTTTTTTATGCCTTTGCTCAATCCATATATTCCAGGAACACGGAAGTTCTCAGTTTGCCTTTTAAATCTGGGATTACCAATAATCTGAATTCGGTGGCCAAAGGTCAAAGAGAGCTGTGACCTAAAATGATAATTATGACCAAGTTTGAGCTAAATGTCTCATATGACAAAATGACAAAAAGGTTGAAGGTCAATTCTGGATAAACTTGAATTGTTTGGAGAACTTTATCCAAAAGGAAAGGGTCAAAGGGTGAGAGGTTAGGGTTCTTTCTCTTCATCGATGAGCAGTTACAGCTGACTAAAGTAAAAGCCTGTAACTCTTTTCTTTACCTTATGTTTACCTTTCTGCTGTAGCACATCTCTTTTACTCAGTTTGCTAAACTTAAGTAAGAAAGGTCATCCTCCGATGACCTGTCGTTCCATTTTCTCTCTGCAGACACCAACGTGCTGCGATACATCCAGCTGACAGAGATGAAGATGAGCAAGAGTGGACAACGGGAACGAGAGAGTGGCAAAGAGACCCAGGGCTAACCTTCAACCTTTCCCCCTCCTGACCCCTCTGACCTTTCATCCTACAAGTTGTACCTTCCACTCTGCACTTCCTCCTCCTCCCCTGTTGACTCCTGATGGCAGCACAGACAGAAGAGGCACAATCACCTGCCTGTTATGGACAAACACATATCAAGTGCTGTCTGCGACCCACCCTCTTCCTTCTTCCTCTCCCTCTTCTTCTCTCCCTTTTTCCCTCAGGTGCTGTGGTTCCTCTTCCTCGACGCAGTCAGCAAGCAAACTTTCAAAAAAAAGAAAAATCATCAAAAAACATGGAAGAAGCTGTAATATATACTCATACAAACCCATCATTGTGGTGGAGTCAAAACGGAGCTTCAGCACATACACATGATGAACGAACATCTGTGTGATTCAGCAGATGTTTTAAAAACATGAAAAGCATTTTGTTTCTGCTCTCTCGCGCTCTCGTTTTCTCTCCGTTTTATTCTGAACTCTCGAGGAGAATTTGGAGGGTCTTGGGAAGCTCGACCGCACCGGGAGGAGGGGCAGGGTTGCGTGTGGAAGTGCGTGAAACAGGTTTGGAGAATAAAAAGGGGTGCGGTGAGGGGTGTATGTGTGTATGAGACACATGTCAAGACTACATCCCAATTTGATTGTACATCCTAACCCACCATGTCTCACTTAGGCCACTTACCCAGATTATGAGACTGGACTAATATAACGAGTAGAGAAAAAAAGAAGCCTGTCTCCGTGCTTACTCTATCATTTTTCTGTCTGGATTTTTCTTTCCTGGATCCCATCTATCTCAGTTTCTTGACTGTTTTTTGAATTTAAGGGCTAATACAAGTGTTTGTAACCCCCTATTAGGGTTTTTTAATTTGCTGTCATACTCGGTAGTGAATAATCTGTGGTTAATAGCATCTGTGTGTGCAGCAAAGAGCCTAAATTCTCCAAGCGGTTCTTTCCGTTACCTGATGTGCTTTCGTGCAAACTGGTGTGTCTTGAATCTGTTGTCCGAAGCCCCTCCTGGGTCGTGTGTCGTGTTACTGTTGTTGAGACTGTCGAAGCCCCTCCCTTGCTCCCTCTCATCAATTCCACCATCCTCTATTCTCCCATTAATGATGTCACAACGGAAAATAGCCAGTGAGATCAGACTTCCATCAGCTGCCACTGGCTAGATGGAGATCCACGAGAAAGTTGTGCAGAGAGAGAGAGAGAGAGAGAGACACTTTTATCCTTTTATCACTAATGCTGAGGCTTCCCAGACATCCATAAACCACCACGGAGACTCTGGGCAGCGTTAGTGCAGGGAAAACACACACACATCTGGCCTGATGGTGCAGACTGCCATCTTGGAGCACTTCACCTAGAGTGAGTCATTT
This sequence comes from Tylochromis polylepis, assembly GCA_015107715.1. Lineage (NCBI taxonomy): Eukaryota > Metazoa > Chordata > Actinopteri > Cichliformes > Cichlidae > Tylochromis > Tylochromis polylepis. The sequence goes on from VVHJ01011248.1 coordinate 20,757, forward strand.
GAGATTTCTCCTGCTTACAGTTTACTGTATGTTGATAGATTAAAACACCTGTGCTGGGCAGATAACACACAACATTAGCATTGCTGATGATCTGTTTTGTGGATATCCATTACAAGCTGTCAAACGCTGCTTATCTTGTGACGTGTGAAGCTGAATCATTGATATGTGGCTTTTTATAATAGCTTTACCACAGGCTTAAATCTGCCTGCTCTGTTCTTCAGAAGGCTGGATTGATCATTAGTGAGAGCATGACCTAAAATCTCCCATGAAACCCAGTTTCCTCTTTATCATGTGCAAGCCCACCTCCTGCATGTAACATGCGGCTCCCGAGCGTTGCTTCAGATGTTTTGGGATTGGGATTATATCTGCTCTATTGCTTTCTGTCATGGCATGCTGCCACTCAACTGTTTGCTTATACCTCTGTTTTATCCATTCTGCCCTTTATAAACACAGAAGGTGGCGACAGACTGTGATCACAGCAGTAGAATAGGTATGAAATACTTCTTAAAAATTAGGGTCACCTTCTGCCTCGACTAAAACGACTGATTAGTCCACTGCTAAAGAGGCTGAGGAGGAAATCAAGTCAAATAACAGTGTTGGGAGAGGTTTCCCCCCCCCCTCCCCGTTTATTTCATTGACCTGCTATGAGGTAAATAGGGACCTAAGTGTGTCAATGGGACTCTGGAGAGACGGCACCACGTGTTGGAGAGACCGGCATGATACCGAGAGGCTCCAGTGGAGGGAGAAGTAGGCCATCATCAGCCCCACTAAAGCAGCTGCACCTCTAAATTGGCAGCAAAAAGCAAGTTTTGAGCTGATTTATCATCATACATTGCACTTAGAAAAAGTGTGTGGACACCTGAGCATTAATCTGTAGCCTGAGTTTGCTCCCATTCAGCCATGAGATCATTAATGATGTTGGGCGACGACAAGGCCTGGCTCACAGCCGGCGAGGTGTTGGATGAAAGCAGGTCTCGGTCTGCGTTGTTGTGCAAGCTGTAGAATTAGAAATGTAGCAGCAGCGTGCACCAAATCATGAAAATGCAAAACAGATGTGCACAATGTAAACCTCTCTGACGAAGGCAGGTAAAAGTGATCAGATAAGCATAAACATGGCTGTGGCTCAGGAGGTAGAGCAGGTCATCCACTAATTGAAAAATTAGTGTTTCAATCCCTGCTTGTTCCAGTCGGCATGCCAGACCCCAAGTTGCTCTCTGGTGCTCACATCAGCGTGTGAATGTTAGATGGACAGCACTTAGACACAAAGGTGGGCAGATCAATCCAAGTATTGATACCAGTGCTGCTATTGGTATAGGATCGATACTTTGTTTCTATCCTTTTCAGCAAATAGCCCAACGAATTGTGTTATAATAATTATTTTTGGGGAAATTTAAACATACACCTCAAACATGCACTATAAAAAATGTCTGAACCTTTTCGTGCTGACTATCACATCTATTTTATTTACAGCCTGTAGCACATTTAAACGACAGAAGTTGAACCAAAGTGCTTTAGAGACAAGCACATTTACATTCCAGCTCTCCAAAAAACCTAATTTCAAAATACATGAAAAGCTGAAGGTGATTTAGTGGTCATTAACATGTGTTCAGAATTTGCAAATTGATGATGATCCATCTCATAAATCACAACACACTGCTCTAGCCCGCATAAGCTGCCTTTATAGGTTAAAAGTATCCTTATCAGTATTGGTATCTGCAATACTGGCCCTGTATTTACTTGATATCTGATCGATACCAAAATTTGCAGCAGTGCACAGCACTACTTCGACATAGGAAAAAAAAAAGTGTGCAGGATTTATTTCATAATTATAAAAAATATAAACATTTACATGTAAGGCTGTCCACATATTTTTGTCCACACGTTGTGGCAAATTGTCTGATTAAGATTAAGGTTCTGTTAAAGACTACATCACTCTCTGAATTAGTGCCACGACCAGCAACGCTGCTGCAAACCCTGAGTCAAACATGTGATCTGTGTTGTGTCGTGCAGCTCTGGGGTTTATTAGGATGAAAACACTGAATGCAGAAGCTTTCCTTGCTTCTACCTTTTTGCTCTCTCTGGAGATAAATCACCACAGCAGCAAGGAACGGCACCTGCAGGCGCCATCTCCATAACTACCTTGGCCGAGTCCCCTCACCCAGGGGCCCCCTCGGGGATAGGTCTCCTCCCGTGGTCCGCTCTCCACAGCACCAGCCCCCCCCCAATCTTGTTTTTGTCTTGCAGTGCTAAGTCATTCTTGCTCAACTTGTACTACTGTACTACGACCGTCTAGGGATTCCTAGCTGCACATAAAACAGGATTGTTTCTAGCTGATTGGTTTCCTTGATTAATGACCAAGCTGACTCTGAAGATGTTATCGTAAGCATAACCTGACAACATGCTGTCTGTGCAAACAGAGACAGAGACGCCGGATCTCTGTGTCTGTGTAGCTTTGAAAACAAACAAAAAGCACAACAAAAGAGAGAGACCGAAAAGTTTTAAAAAAATAAATTTTAAAAATACTGGCTGTGTTACTTTATTTTGGCTATTTTTACTTTGATGTCATTTAAGGTAAATGTTTGTCAAATGTCAAAGTAGTTTTTGTGAATATATGATACAAATCTACAAAAAAAAAGAAAAATGGAAAGTTTTATGGTTGTGAAAAGCTTTATTTCACTGAATTACTTTATCTGCGGAAAAGAAAAGCAAGAGATAGAAAAGAGAATTTAACTACAGCTCCTTCACAGAGCTGCTTTGTGACTGTGTGTGTATTTGTTGGTATTTCTGTTGATGTCCTTCACGTCGAGGGATACAGAACCGGCTCAGAGTATGTGCAACGCCCTTTGACCCTCTCATCCGACTGACGGTTCACCCAACTCATCTGTTTCTGAACAGCGAGACGAGCAGTAAACACAGGAGTGGATGACACTCTGAGGATCTTGGACCAGAGCTGCTCCTCACAGCTGCAGGCCTCCATGCTACCTGAAGGACACAAAGCTGGGGTGTCAAGGCTAAAACTGTGTTTTTGTCTCTCCTTGCTGCCAAGAGGCCTTTCTTTTTCCCCCCTTCAACATTCAGACATCCAACAGGCCTCCATCACTGGTTTTACTGAACTGCTAGCCTGAGAATGCACTATTGATTGGTAAATGAAGATTATGAATAAAGTTTCAAACAAAGAGGAATGCTGCTGTTGTGCGGTCATGACTTCATCTCGTTTCAGATAAAACTACGCAGGCAGGAATCTGGAAAATGTAATAACTTGTAAATTAAATGTAGCCATGTGTGGTAACGTGGACGCAGAAGACAAACAGTCCATGAAGCTGAGCTGAAGAGAAGTTCATAATAAATAAGATCTAGTAAGGGTGAAGAAAAGCATTTAAAAGTATAAAGAAGATCAGAAGGAGCTGCTCTGTGCCTTTGTGGATCTAGAGGAAAAAATGATAGTGTGCCAAGAGAGGAACTGTGGTACTAGTGAGGCATTCAGACATGTAAGGGTGGCGCAGGACATGTATGAGGACAGCGAGACAGTGGTGAGGTGTGCGGTAGGAGTGACAGATGGGTTCAAGGTGGAGGTGGGTTTCCATTAGGGATCAGCTCTGAGCCCCTTCTTGTTCACAGTAGTGATGGACAGGCTGACAGATGAAGTCAGGCAGGGGTCTCCATGGACTATGATGTTTACAGATGACATTGTGATCTGGAGTGAGAGTAAGGAGCAGGCGGAGGAGAGTCTGGAGAGGTGGAGATATGCACTGGAGAGAAGAGGTGTGAAAGTCAGTAGAAGCAAAACAGAATACGTGTGTGTGAATGAGAGGGAGACAGGTGTAACAATGAAGCTGCAAGGAGTAGCGATAGTGAGTTTAAATACCTGGAGCCAACCATGCAAACCAAAGGACAGTCTATGAAATAGGTCATGATGAGAGTAGAGGCTGGGTGGAGTAGGTGCAGATGAGTGTCAGGGGTGATTGTGACAGAAGGATAGCAGCAACAGTGAGAATGCAGGTTTACAGGATTTTAATGAGACCTGATGTGATGCATGTTTGGAGACGTGGCACTAACAAAAAGCACAGGTGACAGAGCTGAAGATATTAAAACTTTCAGTGAGTGTGTGGACAGAATTAGAAATGAGTGCATCAGTAGGATAGCTCAGGTCAAGCATGATGGAGATGAAGTAAAAGAGGCAAGGCTGACATGGTTTGGACATGTGCAGAGGAGGGATGTTGAAGATGGAGCTGCCAGGCAGGAGGAAAACTGGGAGATTTGTGTACATCCACAAATCTCCGAGTTTTGAGGGAGGGTGGTGTGACAGAGGAGGATGCTGGGGATAAGGTGAGATGGAGGCAGATGATCCACTGGGGCAGCCCCTAAAGGGACCCGCTGGAAGAAGACCTGCCATAATCCAAAAAAGCTGCTGAGACTCTCTGATGCCACAGTTTAGTTCACTCCATATTCTGACTCACCTGCACAAATAATTTACTCTACTGACCTGACTTGCGATGCAAAGTGTGAGTCATATTTATCAGAAAATGTTTATTACATCTCACATTATACATATCTCAAAACTAATTTAATCTAATGTATTAGGCCTACTTACTGTAGCCGAGGTGCTGTAATTGTAGTGTTACAGTTTGATAAAAAATAAGTAAGAATAAATAAGCATGGACAATTTATTTAGGCTTTCATAATTATCACAATAATTACTTTAATTAAAATTATTATGGTGTGCACTGAAGATCTGGTTTGACCTCTGATGTGTTGAAAACATCAGAAACGCTGTGAGCAGGGTAAGAGGCTAATATCACTCCAGCATGCTTCATTCTTGTAGAAGTCTGCCTGTGCGGCAGATGGTAAGAAGATGTGACAGAGGATGATGGAAGCGAAGAGAGAGAGGAAAATGAAGGTTACCCCGAGGGTGATGGGAAGGATGAGGAGAGGATCAAAACCGAAGACACAGACAATATTGAAGGGCATAAACACTGAAAGATGAGACAGAGGGATTAACAGAGAGGGAAATGCTGAGGCAACTAAACCATGTGCACCCAATTCAAGGACCAGAACTCAAACTGTACAATAAGAACTAATGCTCAAAATTAAAATTAAAAATAACCCTGAGTCAAAACTTGACCTTCAAGACACTAGAATAACGGGAAACCCGATACAGAAACCCAAAATCAAGTATATTCTCTAAAATTTAAACCTCAAAACAAACCTGCCTATCTGATTATTTGTCTGATGGATGGATATTTTTAGACAATTCCGCTTAATGTATGCACAAGCTAATATGTTGAGCTGTAAGTTTGGTATGTGCACTGTTTCAGTGAAGGTTGGACTCTTCAAAGCCTTCTGCACTCCAATGTACACTGCTTATTTGTGGAAGAACTACAGAGAAAGCAGTATGTGGAAACTCACTGTAGCATATAATGGTGGAATGAGGTTGATGCTCAAGTTGCCAAGGTGAAGCAGTGCAAGCCAAATGTTTGTTAGTGTTACCTTGCTAGTTGCAGTGTTAGTTGTTAGTGTGTACCTACATGTCATGCTATATTTTGCAATGTGATGCACAGTTGTATGTGTAGGGTAAAGGATCCCAGAAACAGTATAATTACATCTCTGACTGACCCTGCACTAAGTTCAGTTGGCGTTCTAGCCTCTATGTAATTGTGTGACATTGCGGAATTTGTTTTAAATTTTCTTTTCTTTTCTCTTTTATGTATTTTGTATGCATTTATTTATTTTACTTGCTATGGACCCGTGTGTGTCTTTAATAAAGTGAAACTAAACCAAACCACAGGATCAGCCCCTCCAATCAGACACAGCCATGCTTCACACACTACATAAGAATTAAACTGACTTAGCTTGACTTCGTTCAAAGCTTTGCCAACCATCACAACACATCGAGGTGCACGGGAAAATTAAGCTCACCTGCCCAGTAGATATGTGACAAGGCCAGTACGTTGTGGTTATTAGATGTAACTCGGTTTACTGATATTGATAGGTTCTTTTATGAGTTTCTTTCTTTTGGGGGGAGTTGCTTTTCAGTAGAGAACTGCAATTTTACTGCAGGAATTTCCACCTTTGAATCAGACTCTACACCATCTGAAGTGAAGTCTATCCCATTGCATCCTGAAGGAAATGGTGGCATGATGGCACCGAGTTTTGTTTGTTAATATGTTCAGGATAAATCTTCATTAGTGGTTTAATGATCGGATAAAGATTCAGTGAAAAAAAATATATATATATAAGTGAGTCCTTCTGCAGATCTGAGGATGCACCAACTGGCAGGCAATCTGGTTAGTTGTTCACTTTGAAAGCGAACAAAAAACACACTCATACACACTCTATGCCTGCCTCTTTTTACTCTCTGTCCTCTCATCAACACTGTCACCACCTGACCCAACCTACTGCCTGTTAAATATGTCTGCGGGGACACGAGAAGGGGCGGACTGTGGCATAAAAAATAAGAAATATGGTGAAAATATGCGTTGAGGGGGAAAACAAAGAAGGTGGCAAACATGAGAGACTCATCACAACAGGACAAAAGACACATGACGTGTGTGTGAGAGAGAGAGAGAGAGAGAGAACCAGACGAGACGTGAACCTTCTCTGCTGTCACTTTATCACCTCTCTCTCTCCTCTTCACTTCATTTTCAGGCTCATCATCCATTTTTTTTTTCGTGTGTGTGTGAATGTGTGTTGTTGCTTTTAATAGCATCACCATGGAAGTGAAGATGGGTTGCTAGGTAACTGGCTGGCGTCTGAAAGGGTGTTTGATTGGCGGTCATACTGACAGACACAGCAGGAGAGGACTTTTGTTTGTGTGTGTGTGTGTAACATCTGTATGCACCGCGTGTTTGAACCCGTCTTTACATTGCTAGGTTGCGGCTCAAATCTCACATTTTGTTTGCATGTTGATAATTTATTTCTTTTCTCACGTGTCACATTTCACCTGTCAGTTTTTGTTAATTGTGCTGAAATGCAAGAGAGCACATTCACGTGCCTTCCAGTGCAGCTGCAGTGTCAGGAGGGGACAACGGGAGAAAAACAGCAGACATGGGAAAGAAATGACATCATAGGGCACAGTGGTGACACCTAGAGGAGTTTGCCTGCTGCTGCAGGCGCCTTTGTCTCTGCTGCTGTCAGGAGCGGAAGCTTCCACCAGTGTGAAACTATGAGACAGCAGCAGTGTGATATAACCATCATCTGCTCCAATTCTGTGATCCAAGACCAACTTTTGAGGTCCTTTAATGACATCCTCCTTCACCTCTACAACATTTCAAGAAGGAAAATGGCACGTTTTACTTTGTATAGAAGATTGAATAAGACAGTTTAAAAAATTAAACAAAAAAATGTCTACTTGTGTTGTCGATAGAAGACTGATCGATTTCTCGCATGGTTTCTGAAGCAAAGGTTACACTGAAAACCAGCGTCCAACACTATATCTAAAACACTTACAGCTAACTCCACTATGAACAGCTATAACTGCTAAATACTGCTTAATATATAGTATTAGGTAGTTTTGTGCATTTTACTGCAGTTTAGTTATTTTGCTGTTGGAAATACTTGAAAATGATCTATTATTTCCATGCCTTTAGTTCTGTTTATCCTTCCATAATGTTTTGGTATGAGTTAACAAGGTATGGCGATATAAACATGGAGCTTATCCCAGCTGTCATTGGGTGAGAGGTGAGGTACACCTGGACCCTGCCAGTCCATCACAAAGAGACACAGTCTCCATCTACCTGAGTCAAGCTTGCAGTCATGACAGGATGTTAACAATGATAGCTTCCACTTAATACATAATTCCACCACTGGTACGCCCCCCATTCATGACTTACTCAAATCCAGAATCAGGAAATGGGAAGGCAGCTTCTTCTACCTCCTCCCCTCTGTGCTACACAGCACTGTTCACCAAAACAATCAGACATTGGAATCAAAACCACAGCCCAGTTGCTTGTACATGTACTCAGCGTACGTGTACTCTAATATGAAACTGCTCGCAACAAGTTTTTTGGATTTCTTGGAGTAACTGGGTCATATATTTAGTGCTTTAAGCACCAAAACCCGTGTGCACAGTTAGTTCCATTACATTTAAGAGAAACAAGGCATCTTTACAGCTGACTTCTCCAGTACAGTCATTTAACAAACATCATGACCACGATGATCTCATCCCAAACGGTCGTGGCAGATGGACGCCTCTCCCTGAGCCTGGTTCTGCCGGAGGTTTCTTCTTGTTAAATGGGAGTTTTTTTCCTTCCCACTGTCGCCAAAGTGCTTGCTCATAGGGGGTCATATGATTTTTGGGTTTTTCTCTGTATGTATTACTGTAGGGTCTACCTTACAATATAAAGCACCTTGAGGCAGCTGTGGTCGTAATTTGGCGCTGTATAAATAAAGCTGAAGTTGAAGTTGATGTGAGTTTTTGTCTGCACAGTGATAGGTCGGTTACATGTGGAGTTCAGGAGAAAGAAAACAATTCCCACGTGAACCTGCTCCCAACCCATTTTTGAGTAACCAGGTCATGTTTTCCCGAGTAGACGCAAAGTTTTTTGGCTTTTTGAGCGTGTCATGGTGAGTGCACATTTACAGCACTGTGAAAAAGTGAAGAAGAAAAAAGGTCTGGATAACTTTTTTCCCCATTAATAAATGAAGTTTTCATTTAAAAACTGCATTTTGTATTCACTCAGGTTATCTTTGAGTAACATTAAAATGTGTTTGATGAGCTGAAACATTTAAGTGTGACAAATATGCCAAAAGTAAAACCTAAGAAACCAGGAACGGGGCAAATACCTTTTCACAGCACTGTAGCAGACATCTCTGAAGCTCATCAGCTTATATTTCACACCAGAACCATCGAGAAGGACAAACAGAACCGCGGGAACAGAGGAAAAACATGCATGTTTCATTTTGGGGTGAACTGCCCCTTTAAGTGCATTTTGTTGACAATTTCACACTTCAGTCTGAGCCTGATGCTTTCAGTTCCACTTCTTCATCTGACACTGACTTCATGACAATAACAAAACCAGATGCAGTCGAGACACTGAAGCATCTTTGTTTGTTTTTATTTTATTGTCTCTCATTCGTTTCACATTTACTCATCATAGAACCGTAGAAACGTCACAGGTTGAGACCGAAGACAACACGGATGTTTCAGCTTCCCAGGTTTTCCTTGGTTTTTCATTTTATCCTAACAAATATATACAGATATCCCAGGAAGAGCATCGCAATCATAATTAACCCTTTTCCATAATAACAATAAATTTAATAAATACTCAGTGTTCTTAACCACACAACGAGAATGAGTTTGAGCTCACCCTTCAACCAGTGGGATTGTCATCATCCCGTACAAATAACAAACACACACACCTGCACGCGCGCGCACACACACACACACACACACACACACACACACACACACACACACACACA
>VVHJ01011248.1:30196-49836 GCA_015107715.1 Tylochromis polylepis
ACATCTGTAGCCAGGATGAAGCGTCCTCTGTTCAAAAACTACTCCGGAGATAAAAGTTGATTTGTCAGCCGTGACGGGAGCACTTTGTGCCGACCTGGTCCACCAGTTGCCCAACTTAAAGTGCAGGTGACGTCGAACACAGCAGATCAAAAGGAGAGAAGGTGAAGTTTGAAATCGAGTGGTGGGCTTCTGTCAGCGTTTTCTACTTTGTGTCCGTTTCAGTGGCGTGAGCAGGATGCGACCAGACTGCTGGTCGGTGAGGAATGTCTCCATTTAAAAAAAAAAAGAAACCTAAGAGAGGAGCAGATGCGTGGCGTCTCATTTTAAAGAAGTGCAAAACTGTTCACACGTGAAATGACATGCACTGAAAAAGCACCAGCACGCAGAAACGGACACATCTCGTTAATCCACATGTGTACAGTAATATATATATGTACACATTCACACACAGAGATGCACACCAGGGCTGCTGGACCAATAGAAAAACATTTTTGCTAACAGGCTGCAGCAGGGATGGTGCAAGCACTGAGAAAATAAACTCTGATTTTTTTTATTTTTTTTTTTACTTTACAAGGCTGAGGATATATACCAAGTCCACCAGTGAGAAAAAGGCTTTTTCCTGTCTCGAGTCTGGGAGAGAAGAGGACAACGGATGACACGTGTGAGGATGAAGGTGGAGCTAATTCTATAGGGCATGTTTGTACACTGGCATGACAAACAGTGTGCAAAATAAGAACAAGGACACAAGATTTTCACAATATCAGCTCTTTTTTTCTATCTTTTAAATCATGAAAATGCTCCACCTTCAGGGGAGAAAGATGCAAGCAGAAAGTGGAAAGCTACACAGACGGGCAAAAGCACAAGCAGACGGATTGAAATGAGCAGTTAGTGAAGTCAGAGAGCGGCTTTTTGATTACTCAAATGGCTTTTGAGGAAATGTAGCCTGGTCATAGGGCACCAGGAAGCAGTTAGAGATGGCGCTTCCAGGCAGGAAAAGAAAGGTAAAGCGGGAATGGGCACACTACAAGGCTGTTAAAAAGGCCTCTCGGACCCTCAGTGTCGTGCAGGTTAGTGAGCACTATCAGCGAATGGCTTTCTGTGAAGGTTTAACACCTTATCAGGGCACACAAGCGAGGTGAGTTGCATGAGGTGCCTTAAAACACAAGACAAGAAGTGGGATGTTTTTGCAAACTTCGGTGAGAGTGCACTTTGCTTGGCTCAGAAATCAGTAGGCATTCCTCATACGGCCCAAGCTGTCATGTCCTGGAACAGGTCTGAATGCAAAAAAAAAAAAAAAACCCCAAAAACAACCCACCCTTAAAATGTTCATTTATTCTTTGATTTTTACTACAAGTACTGCTGCCCACATAGGGTGGCAGGCTGCAGCTGCCCACACAGAGGAACAGTGTGGTCCAGATTCTGGCCCTCCATGTCCATGTCCATTAGGTTGGGTCGCGCTGCGCTGGCGCTGCTGTCCCCTGAACCGAGGGGGCTGTCGCAGCTGCTGCCAGGCGACGAGCTCAGTGTCCGGGAGAGAGAGCCCAGCTTCCAGGGGTCGGCCCTCACGCGGGAGGGCGTTGGCCTCGGTCGGGGGGCGAACTCCAGCGTCTTGGGCCTTTCCAGGGGGCTGATGAGGCTGTGAGGATCCGGGTCGGGGATGGGTGGAGCGGGAGCTTTACGTCGGTGAGGGTAGATAATGGCAGGGTCAGGTAGTCGGGGGATATCCAGCTTGTCCTGCATACCTGAGAATAGTAACAGAGGTATGTCATCTTTCAAGCAAACACTTTGTGGTTTAAGCTCCTCAGATATGTGACTGCGTAGTAAAATGAATGCCTGTGGGCTGAAACTAAAGATGTCAAAACGGATGTTTTGCATCACATCTCTGTCTCACATTTTATGCACAAAACAATTAAGTGAGAAAATCATCTGCAGACTAATTCACTAGAAAATATTCAGCAGCTGCAGCTGTAGATCAGATAATGAGGCAATGTTTTGCATATGTTAGCCTACTAACTCCAAATTTCTGTATAATTTACATTCCTAAAGTAAAAGATCTGAGGCAAAGTTTGTAAGAAGTAACTACTGCAAGGTATAAGCAAATATTATAATTACATTCAACACTGGGTCATCTTAATACTGCAGCAGCTGGTGTTTGTCCACCACTGCACAGCGCTGCAATACGTCAGGCTGCTTTTATATTTAGTCACAGGAAAATAATCAAAGTTGCGGTTTAAGCTCCGAATCTTTAATGCCTCCATGAAACTCCAGTGTAACAATCAGGAGGAAGAGGGCCAAACAGAGGACACACAGATGCAGAGTAAAATGCAAAATCGTGTCTTTCATACACAAAAAGGAATCAAAGGTAAACAATATAGGTAAGGTGCAGGAAAAAGGGAAAAGTCCAACATAAAGTAAGCGTACACAAAGAAATAATAAAACAATAAAGAGGGAAAACTAGGAAACACAAGAGTATGGCTAGAGAGCTGGCAAGTGGAACAGCTGCAGGTATAAATACTGAGAAGTCCAAATAATAAAGTGAATACAGGTGTGGCACAGGAAGGGCGGGAACTACCTGAAGTGTAAGACAAACCTCCTTTTCCTAATCGCAGGAAATGCCTGAAGGAGAACTGACAATGTGTCTAAAACTACGATGTCCAGAAGCTGGACTACAAAATGCAAATTTAACGTCATGACAACATGTTGTCATCCTCAGCAGCGGATTGGCACATTGAGTTTACCCCACCTCTCGCCGTAGGACAGCTGGGTTAGGCTCTAAGGATGGATGGATTTTTAAAGAAAAATACCTTTCCTTATTTCGGTCTTTTTTGTAACTGAAGTCAAACTGTGTCCATCCATCACTTGTCCAGTTAACAGTCAGAGTGTTGAGGGCCTGCTGACCTGAAGTAAAAAATTAATGAACAATAATCCTGAAGGCTGGCAAAATAATTGTGGACAAGACTAATGCAAAGCGAAGCACTGAAAAATCTTAAATGCACTGTGATATAGTAAATATAATGAATCTTATTTAGAGAGGCAACACCATGAGAAAAAGCAGACTTTATTACAGCAACATAAAGTTCAGAGTTCAGCTGTGAATGGAAAACACACTTATAATTAACATTTACATGATCTGTACCACTTGTAATTATCTCCTTTCCTTTCATAAAGGGTGCTCCACTGTAGCATCCAATAAAGGAGGTTATAAAGGAGGTACTAAAGCTGCCCTGCAGTTACTTCAGGGTCACTTCACTCAGCAAATTTGACTCGATTGTACCCAGAGATTTCAAAATAAAGCAGGACGTGACTAAGACAACACAGGTGGAACTGTGCATGTGCTTGTAATCGATGTGCAGAGTAGGGACAGTGATATACTGGTGAAAGGATGCTGAAGATGGATGAAAAGAAGAAGGAGATTCATGGATGCAGTGAAGGAGGACATGCAGAGGGTTTATGTGACAGAGGAGGATGCTCGGGATAGGGTGAGATGGAGGAAGAAGAAGCTGAGGAAATTGTTCTGTACAGTTACTCATGATGCACCACAGAACACCACGGGAGGTCATTCCTACCTGTGACACATGGACTGTTTTCATTTATAGTATCCTGTTTGCTTTATTCTTGGATTTATTTAACTTTGGAGTATTATTTTAACATATTGCACCGTGAGTGGAGTGCCTGATTTCTAACATTTAGTTTTAAGCACTTTAATCCCTGGGAATAATAAAATACTCTGATTCTGATGAAAAGTGCTCTCATGAAACTATTATAGCTAAAAATAAATAAATAAATAAATAATTATATATATATAGTTTGTTTGTTTATTTGTTTGCTTTTGGTTTTTGTTTTTGAATCATGAGTCCTGTACCTTTGTTTGTTGTGATGTGTGGTGGAGGAGGCATGGGCATGCTGCCGTCTGACGGCGTCCTGTGGTGTCCCAGAGTTTGGGCTCGGGGTCGTATCGCCCCGTCTGAAGGGGTGCGTCTGTGTCCTCGGTTCATGGCCATGGCTGCAGATACGTGGGTGGGCGTGAGCGACTGGTTGGGCTCCTTCTTGAAGCTCTCAGCCCGCAGGTCCAAGAGTGGGTTGAGGGCAGGCGCTGGGGGCGCTGCCGGTGTTCTGATCCCAGCCGTCGGGGTGAGGGGGTAATCGTCTGGGTCAGAGGGGAGGAGGGACTTGGTGGAGTTGCAGTCCGACAAAGAGGACAAAGAGAGCAGTGTTACGGAGGGAGAAGGGTCCAAGCAGGGAAGCGTGGAGTCGTGGTGTCTGGAGAGAGACAGGGAGAGGTTTCGGCTGGGTGGAGAGGTGCTGCGACGGAAACGTCCTGTCCGCTGAAAGAGACTATCCTTCTTCTTGCGCTGCTCCTCTCGGAGGTCCTGCTCATCCTGAAGCACCTGAAGACAAAATCAGATCACAAAAACGTGCTGAGCTTTACTCTCACTCTGAGAAAAAACACACCATTCACATAAGTTTAACAATTCAGCTGCTACAATCTGACCTGCAAAAAGAACATTAAATTATTTAATCATTGCTGTAACACACTATCAAAGAAACTATTGCAAAATATTACATGTATGATCATCTGAACAAGAAAGGTTTCACCACATTCTGTGTAGTCCTGTGAAGTTAACCTCATGGATCAGTATCTTGTAGAACCACGTTTAGCAGCAGTAACTTGAAGTAACTGATTTCTGTGCGACTTTCACTTTATTGTGGAGGAATTCTGGCCCACTGTCTTTGCTCTCTTAAGTTCCTGTGACAGCATTTCAGTCAGATTGCTGTCTAGCCTTTGACTGGATCAATGCAGCATTTTGTCCAAAGTTCTTGTGGTTTGTTCAACCGCAACTTGAACTTTCTGAGATGTTCACTCACAGGAAGTTTGTGCCATTATTTTAACACACACCTAAATGCTCCAGATCTGCAAAATGCCAAAGCGTCTCCTTTTATAGAGGTGCTCAAACTTGCTGATAATCAAATTAATCAAGTTAATTTGATTATCAGCACCTGACTCCTACTGACCCTCTTAATTCCTCTGGAAGTAGTAAAGGTATACTTGACTTTCAGGATTGCCCTGTGAAAACTCTCTTTTTCACAGTACCACAAAGTATTAATTTTGTCGACCTGTACTTCAATAGGAAACATGTTTGACTCAATAACAGACAGAAACACAAGATCAGGTCTCACTCAGCAGCATCCCACATTTCTCACTGATAATATGTGGGCTTGTTCATGCTGGTTTATCCTCCATATATGATCCAAAGTCTGAGGAGTCCTGGTATCATAGATTCTGAGACGTGATCTCTGCCAGGCACTGATTTTATATTAACAGGTAATAAACTGTCTGCAGGAGGAGGCTGTTTATGTAGAGAGGCCATGTATTTATTGAAGGGGAATTATGCGTGTATGAATGAACACGTGTGTTAATGTGTAAGAGAGATTGTGTGTAAAGCAGGACATTAAAACACACAGATAGACACAAATGAACAGGATTAGCACAATAACATTTCACACACTCACAATCAAACTGCCTTAAATAGCAAAAAAGCATAATAAAATCTTATGAATATAAAAACTTATAATCTTATCTTATGAAGATGTATTAAGTAAAAAAAAATTAATTAATTAATAAAGCGTGGGGGTTTTAAGAATAAAAACTAAATGTCAAGACTAAACTAGACATTTCAAGATCAAAGTCAACTCCGAGGAGCTGACCTCATCCTTGAGCTTTCAATTTTATTCTTTAAATGCAGCAAAAAAATCCAAATCCAAATGCCAAATCAAGAAAACTCTCTTATCTCGTGCAACGTGGCTTTAATGTTGCTCCAGACTTCAACCGTATGTCTCCCAGTTTCAGGGTTTCCTACCTGCTGTTTTCCCAGCTGCAGCAGGTCTTGTCCCAGACCCACAGAGGCGAGCAGAGAGGCGCAACCCAGCAGCAACATATCGCTCCTCTTCCTCTGACTGCAGCGAC
Source organism: Tylochromis polylepis (assembly GCA_015107715.1). Taxonomy (NCBI): domain Eukaryota; kingdom Metazoa; phylum Chordata; class Actinopteri; order Cichliformes; family Cichlidae; genus Tylochromis; species Tylochromis polylepis. The sequence continues at coordinate 36,162 of VVHJ01011248.1, forward strand.
GAAGCGAGTCCTGGTAGCTCACGCCCGTCCCCAGGCCTCCAGCTGCCTGACAGGAGCCCATATTCCCAACAGCGGGCACCATGTTGGGCCCCAGGCTGCTCCACAGGGACCCCGAGTCCTCCATGGCCCCGTTACTGCTTGACTCCGAGGGCAGTAAGGAGCCTGGTGATTCTTCAAACTCACTGCATTCCTCTGTAAAAGACAGAAAATTGATTAAACTTATACTTGTGATTGTGTGAATGAGGCAGAACACACAGTGAGATGAAAAGACTCACCCATTTCATTCAGACTGGAGAAACCAGCAGTCATGGGGGCATGTTTGGGGGACTTCCCCAGATTTGGCGCGCTGGACGACCAAACTTTGCTTCCCTCTGCGAGAGACTTCAGCCTGCAAAGAGGGAATTGGAATTAGGCTGGCAGGACATCAAGACTCAATTTTTTTAATATATTAACAGAGGCAACAGATGCTGTGAAAATAACATTTTTTAAACTAAAAGGGACATAAACCGGTCAGGTCGATGCCACTTGAGGACGCTATTCATACAAAACAAAGATGACTACTCTGCTTCTGGCTTTTCCGCTCACTGTAATGAGATATTGATCGAAAGGTTTTGTTTCTGTGTGTTATCCAGACGAGTATATGAAGAAGCCCCTTCTTCTTGCCTGCAGGTGAACAGACAGTGGGCCACATAATCCTGCAGGTGTTGACACTGCAGTTTCATCAGGTTTATTGAGTTTTTACAGACAACAAAGCTCTCTGTTCAAAATTAAAGAGCTGTGACTTTTCTGTGTCTGTTGCTGGAAATCATTAACCACAAAATCCATAGTTTATCAAACCATGGAAGTGCGGCCTGTCACTCCACATACAGTGCTGTGAAAAAGCCTTCACCCCCTTCCTGATTCCTCAGTTTTTTCCACATTTGTCTCACTTTTACGTTTCAGATCATCAAACAAACCTGAGAAAATACGAAATTATCAAAACCAAATTATATCTTGATAACTTTAAGCAAAACTGTCGACATACTTTTCCTCCCCGCCCACTCTCTCTTTCTGATGGGTGGAGCTCGGGCCCCAGGTGCGTCCCTTCTTCTTATTGGTCGTCAGGTCTTCCTTTTTACACACAGCGCTGCGACCCCACGTCTTACTGCCATCGCTCGGTGTCACTGAGAAACACAGCAAACATTCAATAAACTCTGATCCATATCCTCACTGGGATTTACTGGCGTTAACACTCACATCTGATAGCTCTTAGCCGGGGTATGACCCCGGGGCTGGCAGGCGGGGTTGTGCTCTCGCTCCCCTGGGTCTTCCTCTTGTCCACGCTGGGCGATGCCTGCACTGTGATCTTATGCTCGAAGCCTGCAAAGACGGGAATATGAGAAGCATTTACATGACAAAAGGAGAGATTGATAGGCAAAGAACTCACAAACAAACTGGGGTTTTGGAAACGCACACAAAACAAGGTGCAGATTTTGAGGATAAACAGAAATTATGTCAAAAGGAGGCGTCCCCCACATCTATTGTATTAGAGATTTAATATACCATGAGAACATATATTTTGGATTTCCTACATCCTACTCTAATTTTAGGGATAACAGATTGACTGAAAAGCAGAGTTGCGGTAAGTTTAGTTCTTATTGGGTTACAGCTCGCTCAACAGCAACGCAATATTAAAAGAGTGTCATTCTAGGAAATGCAGTGACAGACATTTTGAAGCATATAAACAGATTCATGGGAAAATTATCTCTAAATTATATCAAGGCCTCAGGAAATAGAAAGGTAATAACACCAAGTACATTAAAACAAAATAGGGAAAAAGAACCAAACATAAACGCAGAAATAGCTGAGGAGGAGATGGCGTTGTGACTTACATCAACAAGCTCAAGGAAATGACGAGAATTTTGCTGGGAAGATTTGTTTTTTGCTACACATTATATAGAAAGCAACAGCAATGCTGGACACAGTGTGATCATCGTGCAGTAAAATTCAAGTATTTTGGTACAATATATGTTTAACTCTAAGGAAGATGCTACGCTATCAAATCCTTGTAGCTGTCTCGGTACTGTATCTTATAATCAAAGAAGATGTTATTATTAAAAAGGACTGTTATTCATTCAAAATATTGATCATTGCTGGGTTTGTTTGTTTTTTTTTAAATCTATCATCAAGAAGTGGTATAAACCTGACCCTCTAGTCTTAAATAATGGATGGACATAGTGAGGGAATACTTCAATGGAGAGGATGACTTTCTTACAAAGCTCTAAATGAGATGCCTTTCTACAGATGTGGAAGAAATGGATTGCCTTTATGTCAACTGAAGAGGGCACTAACTTTTTTTTTTTCTACCTTAAATGGTTATGGATACCTGGGCCAGCATACTCTCTTGCAGTATCCAACCTGTTCGTTTTTGGTTTTTTTAAACTTGCTAAATTAAAAGTGATTCTGGTCAAAAAGTTGAAAGAAGACAAAGATGAGCTGACTGATGGACAAAAACCAGAGACATGCATGTCAGGATGGCTGCTGATTCTAAACTGGCTGTGTGAATGTAAGAGTGAATGGCTGTTTCTCGCTGTGTTAGCCCAGTGATAGACTGGTAATATCTCAGTAAGCTCCATGACAAGCAGTAAAGACAATGACTGGATGGATGCCATGTACTACTCTTTGTTAAACACGCATCTGAACTGAAAGGCTGCTGTCATAAAACCTGCTTCTTATGAAAGTGTTACTTTGCATGCTATGTTGCTATGTTGTTAGCCGTTAGGATTAGCAAAGTAATTTGACGGGTTTTTCTTTCCACCTTTAGTAATGAAGTGATGCTTTTCACTGGAACGTCCGTGTTAGCCTACATGAAACGATGTGGTACAACACACGCAAAGGAAAGTATTTAAAATGAATTTTTTCTTTGCCTTGATGTTTTCCATCAAAATCAAGGAAAAGTGATTGCTATGTAGAAAAAAAACCCATCTTTTACCATTTGTGAGTCAAAATTTCAACTTACTGAAACTTCTGAGAAAATAACTCGAAGTTGAAACAATAACTTAAAAACTTAGAGTAATTAAGTATACATTTTGAGGAGATAACCCAAAAGTATTTACTTATGGATGACAGAAATGCTTTGTTGTCAGTGGCAGAAACAAGCTCCCAAAGATTAAGGAAAGGACATATGAGCTCAACTTTTAGGAATATTCAAATGCTAATTCTAAATTCTCCACCTGAAAATACCCCATCTAACAGGAAGTGACATCATAGCACCTTTGTGCACCTGATTCACTGGATTAAAACTGTCCAGGTGTGATTCCTGTGTGCACCCACCAGAGGGCAGACTGATACAGTTGCTGTCTCTGCCCAGCTTCAGTAATCGGCTCTTCTTGAAGTGGCCCTTCCTCTTCTTGACGCTGGGCTTCTCCTGGTACATCTGGTGGATGATGATGTTCAGCTCTCGCTCAACGATGTCGATCTCCCTCTCCGCCAGCTCCTGCTCCCTCTTCCTCAGCTGCTCCTCCTGCTCCTTCTGCTCCTCGGCTGCTCGGGCCAGCGCCTCCTCCCATGATCTCAGCTCCTGCAGAGAGGCAGAGGAAGATAAAGAGCTTACCGCAGCACCTCGTTTAACACCTCTTTTCTGGCATTTTTGCTTGCTGCTAATTTGATTCTTATTTGCAGAAGTAGCACAGATGTGACAGGGTGAGATTCCTCTCACCTCCATATGAAATGTGACTTTTATTAAAGCACTTCTGTCTGAATAAATCAGCTCAGAACAGGAGAAAAGAAGATCAAACAAATGTGAAGTTAAATTTGCTCACAGTTGTCCACTTTTAGCTGGAAACTAAAGTTCTGATTTACTCACTCTGTCTTTGTACGATGTGACTTCTAACCACAACACTGAGCATTATAGTACAGAGAGCATCTGTGCACACACACGAGCCCTTTAAAGTATTTTTATATGCAGACGTGTTTTATAAAAATCCACCATTTCTCACCTTCTCTTTGGCCCTGAGCTCATCGAACATCTGCTGGATCTCCAGCCTCCAGTCTTCTTGCAAGGAGTGAAAGGACTCCAGAGGCATCTGAAACATGGCCGACTGCTCGATGGCCAGCAGTCGCCTCAGGATGCTGGTGAACGACGGCCTGCCGTGAGGGTTCGGGCTCCAGCACTCTGAGGAATAGCAGACAGTAAGACGCTGTCGCGTATTATGGATTTCGCAGCTGTAATCAGGCGTTATAAATATAACATAAAATTACAAGCACACGTGAAATAAAGTGCCATTGAAGTTGTGTTTGCAATCATTGAACAGAGGCTACTTTTTCTTAATTAAGTGTAAAATTGTCACAGAAATTTCAAAGATTTCAAAGATGAAACATTTAAAAGTACATAAACACGTTTTTTTTAAAGGCATAACAAATGTGGTCTTACATAATCGGGCTTTTAATGTCAAAACATATTTTGACAATATATCAAATTTCACCCAACGTCCTTGAAAAAAATCTCACTATCACGCTTACCCAAATAAAGACTTTAAAGGAGCGACCGAGCTTTTGTTAGAGGGGCAAGAAACGGCTAATCATAACTATGTATTTTAAAAATGCTGAATTATGGGAGAAGTCTTAAAAATGAAAATCAACCTCAGTTTTCAAATCTTATACTTTATACTGCAACCGCAGCTTAAAGACCTCCCGAGCATTTTGAATACTGCTGGTTGCAAGTTCAAAGAAATGGTTGAGTCAGGAAGGGCTAGAGACACGATAGAGAGCGCGATATTATCACAATACCTCACCAACGACACAATATTACTGCGGTTTTTAACATTTTGTGATCTGCTGAACATCGCAATAACATATATTACGATTTTAAACTGCAAATTATGTCCTCAAAGGAAAATCTGTCAGTATCTGTTTTATCCAGTAAGATAACATTATCACACTTCAGTTATTTATGGCAATTACATGTAATCCGTTTCTAATAATACAGCAAATTAACTGTGACAGGTCAGCAAAAATCACATATCTGTAGCCGTCTGCATGTTTAACTGTTACATTTACACTCATCCTCCTTCCTCTTCTACTGGAATATAACCAGAATCCAACCAGCTGGCAGTCAGCTGAGTTGAGCTCCCTCAAGTTGTGCTCATGTACAAAAACTCATTCTTATACTTGGAGAAGATGCCACCGTACCTTAAAAGCCTCATTTATAAATGAATTAATTTACAAACCTTCAACAATCTCTTTGAGAGTGATTGCAGTCAGTCCAACTCGGACTGTTGCCTCCTATCAGGCGACCTGTGCAATCGCCTTGTGATCAAAAGTGGTCGTGTAGAATTGCAGAATGTGAAAAAATTCATTACAATCACCAGGAGGCCACCAATTTTAGTAGATGCAAAGAGGATCCTGTCTTAGTTTTATTCAGGTGACTGAGCCATTATCTTGCACTGACAAAGCTACCTCCAAATGCAGACTAAGTCTGTTTTCTGATTTTTATTTTTATTTTTTGTAGTATTTTAATTTATTTAATAAAATATTGGTATTTGGGGTCTCTGTAACATGGAAACGTGGATTGTTATCTAATTAGCTCTGCCCTATACTGGGAAGTGGACAGTACAGAATAAATGCATGCAGCATAATCTATAACAATAATGCAGTTAGTTGGATAGCTATAGACAGATATATCTACATATCAGATTTATATATTAATTTTGTCTGAATTTTCCCTTCAGGTTTTAGACAGACAGACAGACAATGACTGTGTGACGGACTGTGCAGGGCGTACACCACCTTCTACACTATGACAGCTGGGATAGGCTCCAGCACGCCGTGACCCTGGGGATGTTTGGATGGATGAACAAACACACAGTAAAACCTAAAAATGGATATTTTGGTTTAACAAAATGATACATGGATAATTTCAGTAGACTCACCCTCTACCCCATCCACAGGTTAATGTTTGTTAGCATATCATACAACCGTCAGGTTATATGTGCGGCACAAAAAGGACCAAACCATGAATTGTTGGCTTGGACATTTTTCCCTTTCTGGCACTCAAAGCAGCAACAGGAGACGTGGAAGGAAGTGAGATGAGACAGCATATGGCAACGATCATGAGCCAAACCCTGACTGACAGTGTTACCAAAACATGCTGCACACCTACTGATCACTGCTGCCTCTCCGACGTTAAACTACAAACACGCAACCCGTCTCCTAAAAGTCCAACAGATTAACATAAGAGAAGCACCATCAGTGGAAAATTTAAAACACGGAAAAAACAAAGGATGATTGGATTCAGGGGCTAAAAATACAGCCTGCAGTAGGTGACGTTCAATTTTTTTTAATGGATCTAAATTCCCATAAAATGCATGTGGAGGGAGAGGAGATGAAAGTGAGCTGATGACAGGAGTAAACAGAGTGTAGAGAGTAGCAAGGGATGACAAAGGGGAGATTAACGGATGAACTTGGATAAGATGAAGTGGGGGAAAGGAGCTTTAAGCAGCAGAGTGGGAGGGAAGTTTGATGCTGTGGTGTTGACAGTTTCAGGCACGTCTCTCTCTCTCTCTCTCTCCTTTTTTTTGTCTTTTACATTAAACCTGCCCTGCAGCTTTTACCATCCACATTTTTTTTTTAAGTAACCTGGGAATAAGCACATTAGGGCAGCTTAGATATAAAGCAAGTATGTGTTTAAACAGGGATGATCTGAACTGTGAAACAGGAGCCGGTTAATACTACACCGCTGTTAATTTGCAAGGTGAAAAGGAGAAATGTGGCCCGGGGGGGAGCTCAGGCATGTATAAAAAGTAAATTAAAGAAACCGTCCAGACACGCGTCATCCATTTTATCGCCGAGTTTGCTTCTCATCTCCCAAACGTGGGATAGAAAGGGGTTTAAAATGAACAACAGTAACCTCAAAAGTTACAGGACCTTAAAGTCAGTGGATATGAACAGCCTGTGGGCTTATTTAAAATGTTTCAGCATTTTCAGTGACAGTTTAAAGTCATTTTCACAGCAGCATTTTAGGGCTTTACTAGGTTATAAGGAAAGATGAGGGAGAAGGGAAGACATATTAAAATCATTCAATGAATAAAAACAACTTGAGTAATCTCTGAGATGATTAAAGTCAGAAAACTCAGATATTCCTTAAAAAATAGTCAGAAATGTCTGAGAAAACCCTTTTCCTCCCCCTCTGTTAAATCTCCTGTTTTAAGTTTCCTGTTTTTTTTGGGAGGCTTGTTTCTAAAGTGCAGCTGCTAATCTAACTAAAGCAGCAAGTGAAAGTAAAGCTTAAACATTTTCCAAGGTGAGGTTGAAATAGTAAAGCGAAGTAAAAGCAGCTAAATTTAATGTGCAGAACCGAAATTTAAAGATTTCTGAGGGAGCTCGGGAAATTAAAGTCACATAAATTGTAGCTCGAGGAGTCGCCTCGTGTTCAGGCATCGTTTTGTGTACAAAGTAGATCACGGGCCACGTGTGAGAAAATTCCCTTTCTGTCGAGGTAAAGAAGTTTAACTACATATTTTTAATCCTTCAGATAGCTTAACATAAGACAATCGTGTAAATTCAAAAGTGCAATTTCGACAGTACGTCTCAGTCTTTTCTACATGATAAAGAAAAGCAGCTGTAGTAAATTAAATCTGTCAGCACGACTGGGGCTGAAATTATAGGAAATAAATGTTCTGGTAACTCGTTGCCCAGACTGTAATTATAAAACCGGAAGTTTAATGTTAATTCACAGACTAAGGAACAGCTTTCATCCCTCAGCCATCACCATGCTGAACGCTGCTGAATTATACACAATCTGATCCAATACAACTTTCATCTACAATGTTTACATTGTTGAAACACAATCTCATGTTTACCTGTTTACAAACTACTGTTGGTATTTACACCAGGTTACAGTTGTGTTTGCTGTTATAGACGTATTTTTATATATATTGTTTATATATTCTCTATTTATCTGTATCTATATTCTTTTTTTGTCAACTTTATTTTCATTTTATTCTTCGTTCTGCACTGAGAGAATTGCACCTCAATTTTGTTGTTCAATTTTTCATTGCTACAGTGATATTAAATATTATGATTCTTGCCATCTCACTATATCAAGTGATTTAATAAAGATAAAAAAGTAAGCTGATAAATATAACATATATGTTTGTGTACATGAGTGAAGTGAAAAACTGCCACAAGTTTGGGGAAAAACTGCCAACTGCATGGGTTTTTGATGATGACGATAACAATAATAATAATAATTTTGGACTTTTTAGTCTCAGAAACCACTTCCTGTAAACTTTGAGCTTTTTCTCTTACCCCCTCCTGCAGTTCCGTTTGTGGGGGTGTTTTTCCATGTTTTAAAATCTAATTTTTAAGACAGGAAATGAATATATTATCTAACCACAAACTCCAAAAGAAATACCACTGTGACACATTACAAAGCACAGTATCCAGATCATATGCAAAAACATGGAACAAACCAGATATATTTTCAAACATATTTCAGTGCAGCTTTTGGAGCTACCACACTTTCATCTCTGCGACAATAAATAAATGTTTGGTGATGTGCATTATGTGCTAACCATGATTACAAATGTGACAAACACACACACACACACACACACAAAAAGTCACTTTAATTACATTCTTGACTGAGGCTGTGTTCAGGTAACAGCTTTCTTACCTCCCAGTAGTTGAGCAAAAGGTTCAGGGCAGGTTGAAGGGACGGGAAGCGTTAGCTTGTTCATGGCGACCCCGTAAGCTACCGCCAGTGCATCTATCTCCCGGTAAGGAACCTCGCCGGTCAGCAGCTCCCAGAGCAACACACCAAAACTATGAGGAGAAATAAAAAGGAGAAATGAACATTAAATCCATTCTAACTTTAAAAAAAATATATGTCAACTGTCATCTTTATTTATTTATTTTTTTAAGTGTAGAGCATGCTGTAGTAAATTTTTTCTTTATTACTGAAGAAAAACTTTAGTCAAAAAGAAAAGATAAAATAGGCTGGGTGGGATGTGTGTCAATAAGTACAATGTAGAATAAACAGCTTTCTGCTGTATAATACAAAAAGTACTTCTATAAAGTAAAATAGCGCTATGTTCAGTATTGCAGCAATATAAAGTACAATATTATTTATTTTGACTAAATATAGTATGAACAAAAATCACAATATAAAATTAAAGTGGCCCAGTATAAACCAAGTGAACGTGATATTAATTAAAATTTCAAACTAGTGACTGAAATCATGAAACTATCAGAAGAATATCTGCTGTTGTCGTAAGTTCCAGACAATCTGACATCTTTTTGCAATCACGCATCACCTCCTGCAGATGATGTCTATCTTTTATATACAGGCTATGTTATTAACTAAACAACCTGAACACTTGGAATCACTAATTATTTAATTAATTATTTACTTCTTCCCTGCTCTTCTTCTTACTGTTCCCTTTAGAGGTCCAACACAGTAGATCATCTGCCTCCATCTCACCAGCCCCCTCCTCAATCACACCAACCCTCTGCATGACCTCCTTCACTACATCCATAAATCTTCTCTGAAGTCTTCCTCTTTCCTCCTCACGTTTCTAATCCTCTCTCTCTCAGTCGCTCCCATTGAAAATCTCTGCATCCTCAACTCTGCCACCTCCAGCTCCACCTCAGTATTCATCCTAAAAGCTTTCATTTCAAACAACAGAATTTCTTACCATCTTCTCTTTCTACATGTAACCCCAGACTGACTTCATTATGTGGAGATCAAGGCCTGAGGAGGCTACACTGTCTCTTGTAGGTTGTCAGAGGTTTTTATGAGTCTAGCTGTGTGTTTGGGATCATTGTCCTGCTGCAGACGCTGTCCTGATGCCACTTTGCTGGAAAGTCCACTGACAGATTTTACAGTGTCTTAGCTATTCACCCTGTTCCCCATTCATCTGCCCTGACAGACTTCACGGAGACATCTGTCACTGTATAAACCAGGGAAGTGCTGTGACACACAAAGAGGCAAGGGCAGTACCTCCACACGTCGCTGCTCTTGGAGAAGAGGGAGTGCTTGATGACCTCCGGGGCCATCCAGGCGTAGGTCCCTGCTGCACTCATCTTGGTGGTCTGGTGCCACTCCCTGGCCAGACCAAAGTCTGTGATCTTCAGGGTTTTGCCATTTAGGTCATCCCGCTCCACCGGCTGCAGAATGAGGACTGAGGAGGAGGATGAGGAGGAGGAAAGAGAAAAGAAGAGAAGAGCTTTTGTTATAAAAGGTGACATTCTCATACACACTGTGTGCATGACAAAAATGCACACAAATACACTTAAAAACTGCTTTTGTGACTTTTAAATATGCAAATGCTCTCTGACAAGATATCAAACTACTGAGAGGGGAAAAGTAGAAACACAGACAGCAAACAAAGCTCCAGAGCCATGAATAATTACTGTATAAATCCGCTAGTAAAAATGAACTCACATTACACAAACTAAGTATTTTTATGATTCTTAAATGTAAGTAAGTATCTCTTTCTTTACAGTTCCTTTATGGTACAGATTGAAGTTATTTATTTATTTATTTTGGGGGAGGGGGTTCAAAACTAAAAGATCAATTTATAAAGAAATTAACCAGCAAATCAGTCAAAATAATCACTGCTTGCAGCCTTTAACAGAAGTGTCAGTAGGATTCAGGTATATTCTGCTTTACTGATAAAGTGTTTGTTCATAACAGTCGTCCCAAAAGGCTTTATATGGAGAAGTAAAGACCTACTATATTAAAAGAAAAAATGCCAAACATCAAAAATCAGATATTCCCCTTAAACAAGACATGGAAACTGTGGGGAGGAAAAACTCTGTTTTAACAGGAAGAGACCTCCAGCAGAGCCAGGACCAGAGGGAGGGTGAAGGTAAAAATGGAAGAGCAAACGCATACAAACGAACAGAAACAAACAGAACAGACTTTATTGTCGCTCTACGGGTACAACAAAGTTTAGACTGGCATCTATCTAAGCACGTATTAGTAAAAATGAGACATTACTCATCCCAATAAAGTGATTATATAGGGTGCAATGGTTATCCTGAAAGTTACTCATCCACCCATCTAACATGAGTGGGTGGGGGTGCAATCAGAGACTATGAACAAGAGGCAGGGGGCAATACAGTGAAGGCAGGAGGAGATTAAAGAGTCTTCTTTCACTTTTTATTATATTCAGCAGAATCTGTGAAAATTACGGTGGGCCTGAGACATCAAATGCGCTGCAACTTAAGAAAACACCAGCAAACAGAAATGCTACAAAAGCACACAACAAAACAAAAACACAACGGAAATAGGAAAAAGCAAAGCAAAACATCACAGAACACAACGGAAGTGTTTTTGTGGAGACAATAACGTGATGGACCAGCAGCAGAAGTGACAAGCTAACTGTAAAAGGCTATTCAATTCAATTCCATTTATACAGCGCCAAATCACAGCCTCAAGGCACTTTATATTGTAAGGTAAACCCTACAAATAATACATACAGAGAAAAACCCAACAATCATATGACCCCCTATGAGCAAGCACTTTGGCGACAGTGGGAAGGAAAAACTCCGTTTTAACAGGAAGAAACCTCCGGCAGAACCAGGCTCAGGGAGGGGCGGCCATCTGCCACGACTGGTTGGGGTGAAAGAAGGAAGACAGGATAAAAGACATGCTGTGGAAGAGAGCCAGTGATTAAGAACAAGTATGACTAATAGCTAATACCAAACATGTATGTAAAGAGTTATAAGAATCATACACATACACAGCATCACACACATTACCTGTATGTTTTGGTTTCTATCACTTCCTCATCTGTTCCGTCACATTATTGTCTCCCCTAAAACACTTGTTGATTTGTGAGATTTTTTTTCCTACATGCTTTGTGTTTTATTCAATTTCCATTGTGTTTTTTTTTCTACCTCTGCTGTGTTTTGTGTGCAGTGTTTTTCTATTTGCTGGTGTTTTCGTAACTTTCGGTGCGCTTGACCTCCCGGGACCCACCGCATAAATGCTGAAAATCAAACCATGGATCTATTTTTCATTAAGAATAAGAGTTCAGCAGCACAGTCACGTTTGCAGAGCAGGTGTAGTCGGACCTTTGTGCCTCTTTCTTCCATTCAGTGAAACCACCTGGTCAGTCTGCAGTTTCTTACAGTGACGGTATTTTAATGTACACAGTCTCCTTGCTAACGTTAGATACCTCCGTCTTTGTGTCTCTCTCTGACTTCCTCCTTCATTTCCGTGAGAGGACTGGCTATGGAAATATTTGGAGTGTACACAGTTCACTGGGAGCCAGGTGGGGGTTGCTCTCTCTCTCTCTCTGTCTCTCTCACAATTATCTACAGCCGTATGCAAAAGGTGGTGAAACAAGGCTACACACACAACAGCGTCTTTGTTTACACACACGTGCACTCCTGTGCGCGCGCGCACACACACACACACACACACACACACACACACACACACGCACAATAACCTTTCACATGATAAAGGTGTGTCTCTTTCTCTCTCTGTGCTCTGTCCACAAGCTCGCTAGGAGACGAGTTTCAGTGATACGGACGTGCTCTCAGGCCTATCAGCTGATACTTCCATAGCCGAGTCATGTTCTGCTTGAGGAACGCTGTCAAAACACTCCATTACAGAGAGGCTGTAGCACTGAGATGGACGATTAAATCATGTTTGTGTTTGTCTGCTGCTCAGGTCTCAATAGCGACGAAGAGGTCACATGATTCTGCCTGAAACTTGCTTTACATCCGCCCAGATCAGATTCTTCATAATGTGATTTACATTATGAAGAATCTGAATCTGAATAGAATATGAAGAATTTTTGTGTCACTGTACACACAGCATCTGCCACACATCAATGAGTGCTGCTCTTCCTGAAGTTTCTTACCCGTTCTTTGAAGTGTGTTTTTTCTTATCCTATTGAGGTTCACATGACGTGGTGGTTTACAGATTGTAAAGCCAGTTAAGAAAAATGTTATAGTGACCTTAAAAAGTATCTTAGAGTTTATTTATTGTTTATTGGCAGCTCTCTATTTTTGCTGTATATCAGACTATTAAGGTCTTCAGCTCAGCCACATCTTTGAATTTTAAAAGTCTAGATTTAATAAATATAATGTGGCACCTTTAAATCAGCATTGTTTATTATTCAGACTGTTTTCTTCTTTTAAATCAGCAATGGTCTCATGTATTACTTTATATTTCATAAAATGTGAAAGCATGGCATTACAAGTGCACACTGTTTTGTGGTCTAACACATATTTTGCCTGATTTAAAACAAACATTTCTTATTAGACTTTATGTACAATATCATCTTTCAAAACAACGATAAATTTTACTCAATTCACTCGACTGTTAAAGGAGTAGAAAACTATACTCTTGGCTGCTTTCTTATTCACAAGGGACCACCACAGCAGGTAGCTCCTGATTTGAAACAACCCCTAAAGCATTTGCCGCCTCCTGGGATCAAACCAGGCATCTTTTACTTGATCCCTTTTTTTTTTCCTGGTTCCAAACACCAAAAATGTATTTTATGTAAATCCAGAGACAACATATTTCTGTCAAACCACATTCACAAATTTTAAATTTCATTTTCCACCAAGTTCTAGTCATGTTTTCAAAATTTCCCCAGCAATAACAGCAGCTTGTGTAAAATAAAATGAATTTCACTTTTTTTTTTTTTTTTTTTTTTTTTTTAAAACACACTTT
>VVHJ01011253.1:18208-42703 GCA_015107715.1 Tylochromis polylepis
CCAAAAGTGGGGGGGGGGGGGGGGGGGGGGGGGGGGGGCAACTGCAGGGGGATCAGTTCACAGGAGAACCACACGTGGGGTATTAATCAAAGGTGACTTCAAAGGTCTCAAAATACAATTTTTTTTATTGGTAACTTTATGTTTATATCATTCTCCCCTCAGACTCCTGTTTCTTGGCACTGAGAGCTCCTGTTAGCTGCTCTTTGTATATGTTTGTGTGCACGTTCTCATCGTGTTGAGCACAGCCAGAATGTTTTCACACATCACACAGGATCTGATTTATCAGCAGTATATGAAACAAGCTGATTATAAACTGATTAAGTGTGTTGCATCTTAATCTATAAACGTATCAAGGCCTTTTTTTAGCCAAATATGCCAAATGCCCTTTTGGCTTCACCTTCGCATTTATAAAGATCTGCTGTTTTCCCTGTTTTAAAATCAGTTTTGGGACTGGGCTGGGCAACAGCTTTCATTTTATACTACACTAGACTTAAAATACATAAAAAATACTTCACATGTGCTTAAGATGGACAGACTGCCAGCACTGCAATCAGACTCCCCCAGAGTGTCTATGTGTATATATAGTAACATTTAACTTCTAAACTCTCATCAGGCAAATGGTTAATGACAAAGAGAAGACCTCTTACACAGGAAGCTACAGTCATACAGACACCCACATTCTGCAGGTGCTTCACAAGGTGAGACTGAACTCTTTAATGACACTGTGTGTAGTAGACTGTTTACATAATTACTGTAATTTAGTGAGCTAACTAATAGAACAATATACAACCAGCTTTTACTACTACTGCCTACTTTTGCCTAAGACACCTTCATGCTTTGAAAACAGCTCTGACTCATCAGGGCATGGACATGGGACCTTTTGATGTGTACTTTGGTGTCTGGCACTTGGAAGGCAATCCTTTGGATCTTGTGGGCTGAGGGCAACAGGCCTCTGAATCCCGCAGAAGCTCGATCAGAATAGGATGTAAACTCTAGCTATCCTTGAGCTGTCTCCTCGATGTGGCTGTTCTGCTGGGTCCTTGATATCAGGGAGCACTGCAGCCATCGGGAGAAGGGCTTGATTTGCAGAGATGCTTGGATAGGTGGTATCTGTCAAATTGAAATATGCATGCCAAGGTCTCCTTACAGAACACCACCTTGCTATGAGAAGATCAATATTATTTGCATGACTTGTCAGTGGTTTAAATGTTTTGGGTGGTTAGTGTAACTGAATCAAACAAATAAACATCATTAGCTTTTAATCCCCATTCTCTCATGCTGCTCTGGTCGCAGGTTGCTTTAGTGTCCTATCAAGACCAAAGCAAGACCATGTTCAGAGCTTTGCTGAGGGTTAACCCAAACATTTTCACTTTCTTCACGTTACCTGCCGTGTCACAGTGTGTGCTGCAGTGTCAACAGGCTGCTGGACTCTGATATTAGGTTAGCCTGGAATCATCCGGATACAAGTTGTTGCCATGTGACAGTCTCCATCAGCCCACACCATGGAAATCTTCTAACTTGTGTTGGCTCTATAATAAATGCAGTATTACCTCATTGTGTTCATAAACAGGGTCTCCTTAAAGCAGAGGGGCTGATCTCCCTCTGCTTTCACTTAGCTTTCTGTTATTTGTTTTAAGGTGATGCAAGGTACTTGATGGTCCTATTCTATTTCTGTAAAGCAGCTTCTGAGCCCAGTGAATCTTTGGGTTACTCATATGGATATGGATATGGATGGATAATGGATAACTGGTTTTGTGATGACATCACATGCTGAGCTGACCTGGGGTGCTTTGCAGTTTGTTGCAGTTTGTATTCCGACTAAGTGTCAGTCAGCATGCTAAGAAAATAAATGAGAAGCCCAAACAAACGCGCAGCATGGTATATTTAACATTTCATTTGCAGCCTCTCTTTTGGAGAGCCACCGCTGCATGGTTCAGCTATTGTCAACACAGCACAATAACCTCTGTAAACTCTGTCATATTAAGAATTTACACTCATGTTTGTGTCTGTATAGATGCTGTATTTTCATCTTTCAGCAGTGCTGTAATTGTATCCCGCTCACAGAGCAACCCTCCACAGTGAACCTTAGAGACTCCTATAAATAAACCGGCAACTCTCCTTCAACACTTGCCTATATGGCATATGGAATGATTAGCTCATGGCAGGAGCCCTCTGATCTTACAGTGTGTAGCCACAACTATTTTCTGTCAGCTATTTGCATTGCTTAACTCGTGGATTGCATCAAGAATGTGGTCTCTGAGGAATTCATAAAATGTAGCTGTCTTGTTGTGTGTTTTGGCCGAACATTAACTTATTCATTATTGATGTATAACATGATACTGTATCAATAGGATAATTTGCTACAAGAAATGTTTGTAAAAAGACTTATTAAAATTGGTCAGTATAATTGTATGAATTGTTGTTTTGATTGTTGAAAACTGCCGTGAAATCTGCATTGATGGTAGTAGACAAAACAGATGCATTTAATCCCCTTTGACTTTTTGCACTGTCCTGTAAAGACTTTGCCACGACATGTTCTTAATACTAATCTTGTAACCTCTACACTGAGGCAAAGGATCTTTTGGCATTTTTCTCATGTGTTAAGGAAAATCTTACACAGATCAAGAAAAAGGATGGACCAGCTAACCTGCCTGCTCTATCCTGGGAACACCTCGCCGTCACCGTGACTGAGACAGTGGTCACCTTCAGGTGCCGGTAGATGGCATCGCTCCAACTCTAGTCCCTGCTTTCTCTCCAACTTTCTCGTGTGCATGAAAACAACATGGAGCTTACATGTCCGCTATAATGGGTAAATGCTCTTTGTTTGCATGAATGAGCCAATTGTGTTGGATTTAAGACTTATTTTAGTGCATTATTAGTACTTAATTTAACATTATGTTTAACATTGCTGTTGATTCCTTCAAAGGTGTTACAGTTCATCCAAATCTAATGTAGGCATGATGCAGCACAAAACACTGGAGCTGGTAACCCAGTGCACCAGCATTTCTATTATATTTATTATTATATTTATTATAGGAGTAATTTTAATTTCAAGCACACGGTGCAAAAAAATATGACACACAACTCTTGTTATGCACTTCACTTACATTTATTCATCATTAAGTTGAGTATTAATTTGAGGTAACTGTTAAACTAACTGTTGGTTTGTTTCTTTGTTGTTAGATGATTTGTTGGTATTTGTGTTCCCCTTAAGTGTCAGTGTGGTCTGATCAGCCAGTATTTAAGTCCCCTGTGTTTCTTTCATGTTAGGTCAGTTTTATTTTGTTGAGCAGTTAGTTTGGAGTTACGTAAAGCTGCTATTTTGACTTGAGTTCAGTTCATTTGCCTTGTTTTAAGGGCTCAGTGTTAGTTCATTTTGTATATTTTTGCATTTTGGGGGTAAATAAAATCCACTTTTTTCAAAATACCCACCGTGTCCTCGTGTCTGACCACCTCGGTCCCTCACAGTAGGCATAATATAAGTAAATATATATAAGTATATATAAGTAAATGAGATTCAACGTGTGAGCTTCAACTGAGGCCACGACTCGGCATGAGTAAAACTGCATTATAAGGGATGAAAGAACGATGAGGAAGAAAGTCATACAATACTTGCTGGAAGCCAACTACGCACTACTGCGGCACTTATTCTGTCAGTAAACAAACTACACTGCTAATACAAAGTAAAACACCACACTAACAAAACATGCAAACAAATGATATCACCAGCACAAGTGAGCAAACTCCTGCTCATGTGACTCTGGTGCCGCCACCTATCAGGGTATGGCACAGAGTGAAAGTGAGCTTTAGCTGCTGATGAAAAGTTCAAAGGTAATGAAAAGAGAAGTCTGAAAACACAGGCAGCCAAAGAAACCAGGAGTACACGCTGAGTAAATCTTACAAGGTGACACATCCAGGAACATACACAGATCCTCTGCCAGAGAGGAGACGGTTCTATATATAAACTGAAGACTGACTAGGGACTGACAAACAGGAGGGGAATGAGATGAAGGTAAAAGTGACACAAAGGTGAGATAATCACATAACAGGAAGTAACACAAGACAAGAAAGCAAAGAAAGCTTTAAAGAAAAATGGGAAATAAACAAAAAACAACACTAGAGCTAGGACTATCATTAAACATACAGAGAGGGTAGAAGTTCTTAGTAGTGTTCAGAAGGGGGTAACACTGGGAAGACTATCATATCACATCAAAACTACAAAAACTAAACAATACAGTAAAAACGTAATTACCACAGCAGCAATAACAAGAACTAGATTGAATTAAACTGATTTCAAAATAAAATAAAACTTCCATACATCTGGACCTCTGCAACCAGAGGAGTCGTCCCTTGCTGGCAATTAGAGAGGAATTTTAAAGTAGCTTCGTATTTACTTAGTTTTTCATACCTCGGAGCTACATCCATGTTTTCTTAACAACTTTTGATCTATCCTCATACTTAAAACACACAAATAGCTCTGATCGTATTGGCTATTGTTCCACAAAGGACCAACCAGTCAGCTACGACTGCACAACTTATAGCCTGGCAAGCTATTTAATAACCAAACATCGTTGCCTATAATTCTTTTCCCTGTTAAATTGTAGTAGCATCCTCTAGCTTTGCCACAATAAAGCTATTTTGACAGATGCCATCAGAACAAGTTCTTTATCACTTATCATCCTCTGAAATCAGTAAATTTGTTTCCTGAACTTGCTACACTGAAACACTCTGCGTGCATTCTTTATCGTCCCACCACATCCAGCATAGGGACTGGCTACTGGCCTGACTGGTCAGTACAAGTCAGGCCAGCTGCCCTTGCTGTACGGTAAAGAAAAGGGCAAAAGTCAGGGGGCGAGCTGACAGAGGGAGGGGCTGGTTGTCTCCTATTACTTGCTGCCAGAACTCAGCCAGCCTCATTATAACTTCTCTCACCCTGCTTTCTGTTTAACCACAACACCTGATACACAGCCATCTTCTTACACCCACTACAAACTTTAGGCCCTGCCTCGTCAAAGAGTGTGAACATAGATGGGGACTTTTATCTGAGACCTGCAATCTTTTTTGTGAGAGCTGTTGGAGGTGTTCCTGTGTGGTTAATCAGCAGCTCCTGAAGGATTGAGCTCATTTTTAAATGAACAATATTGGTAAGGTTTGATTGTGCAGTTAGGATATGGTTAAACCTCCAGTAAAAAGCTGATTGCGTCACCTTATATCATGCAGTCACTGTCCTCAGACAATCACAAGACAGCATTAAGAGAAATATTGAATACAAAATCACACTTACATGAACTCTCCAGTGTGAGAGTTTGAACCCGAGGCTTTCGAGATGTCACTTTGGATGGCTCAATTGAATTGTGTGAATGTGAAATGCTGTGGCTGACACCTGGGTTTTCATTACATGCAATGTAGTGTAATACTGCTGGATCATATCGCTTATATTTAATAGCCATTAGATGCCAAGGTAGCAAAACTTACTGAATGATTTATGGCTGTTTGGAAGAATAGCTGCTCTATGAATGGAAACCAGATTTGTGGCAGGGTCGGTGGTGGGTGGGGGTATGTGCGCACATGTGTAAAGAGTGACAGGAAGCAGACCGTTTCCTTAAATAAATTATCAAATAATTACATTTAAAGTTTCTCCCCTAGTAATATTCTACTTTCTGTGTACTTTATGACAAAAAAATGAGTATCAAAATCAGCTGGTTTCCAGTGAGTCTCCCACCCTGTCAATGAACTCAATGAACTCAGTGTCCACCATCTTTGACTGCGGCCCGTGGTGGTAACCTCGCAGTCTAGGTGAGCTAATCGCACATGAGCTAATTCTACACCTGCTACAGGCTCTGATTAGAGTGGTCCTCCACCTCATCAGAGCAGAACAAGGACTACAAATTCCACTTGTTTTCCAGATGGATGAGGCTGAAGTACTTTGAATCGCGGGATGAGATCCTCTCTGGATGATATGGAGTACCATCACAACAGCAACCTGGACGCTGCAACGTGTTTTATGAAGCTTGTTATTATATTCCTAGAAACAGAAGTGAATATTTAAGAGAAATACTGCAGCAAAACAAAAGAAAATGCAAACTGTGAATATGCAATCAATGTCCTGACCTTTTATCCATCCATCTGCTTATTTACTGTTAAAACATAAAACTGCAGAATTATTGAGGTGACCATCATATTAGTTTTATTCTGAAATTTTAGTGTGTTAGTAGTGAAGGTAACAGCAAAAGATTGTGTACAAAGTTTCTCTAAAAATAAAAGAGAGAAGAAAAAATCCAAAAAGGGATACAAAAACATTCAAGCTACATGATGTATTAAAGCAGATGACTTAAGCCTGAAAAACCTCTACATATTTTTACATTTACACCACAAATACAGACAGTTTCTGTAGTGATTGTGATGTTATGATTCTTGTGAAAATCCACCTAATATGTGTTTTTGTTAAAACATAAATGCTGGCTGGTACATTGTAATCAGATTTGTATTGATCCTCAAACACATTTCAACATAATGCGGAAAGAAAATTTCCAAATTACATAATAAATGACATATGACCTGATGGGGGTGGGAAATCACAGTAATTTGTAAAAATAAAGTAGGATATTGTTTCAAAGACAAATAGTCATTAAGATAGTGATACAGAAACTGATTCCTTCTGCTTTTTAAGGCGCATAGCAGATGTGTCACTCCTGAAAATAGACTTTTGGTGTCTACTTACTTCTTTATTTAAACCACACACCTGGAATGGGGAACTGAAATAATCACAAATATCAACAACAGCAACACCCCCCCACCCCCACCCCACCCAAAAAAAAAAGCAGACACAGCAGAAATTGTTATTTGTACAAACAGTAACTGTAACAAAAAGGTGTCATCAGCTCACCGCCTGATGCACAAACAAATCAGCTGGCTCTAAAGGCTGTCTGTGGTAATGCTGGTGACCTGCGGCTGCACCCTGTTCCTGTTACAGCTGAAGAGCCAGGCTGCCCTCCTGTGGCGGTAGCGCTTAGACAGCAGCACATAGAGCACTGGGTTGACACAGGGGTGCAGGTACTGGAGCACAGTACAGATAAAGTAGAATATATCCCAAGCCACTCCGTGGCGATACAGCCCCAGGTACACACACAGCTCCAGCACATAACTAGGCAGCCAGCACACTGAGAAGGTAGCTGCAGCCAAGAAAACCATGACAGAGGCTCTGCGGGTGTTTTTGGCACTGGACACTGACATTACAGGACTCTTGTGGAGAAACAGAGCCAGACGGACATAGTTGAATGCAATGACTAGCATCGGAATAAAGTAGTAAAGTACAAACTGGCTTAGGACCACTTGGTAGTGGTGCTCATGAATGGTTGGAAGGCAGAAGGTGAAGTTTGTCAGGTTTGGGCCTATGCTCTTTTTGGTAGCAAACATTCGCAGAGGCAGGCTAATAAAGAAGCTGAGGGCCCACACCAAGATAAACATAAGAATGACCAGATCCATGGTGGGAGGCTGGTATGGGTTGGTGATGATCATGGCTCGGGTCATGGACACAGCGCACAGCGAATAGGTGCTAGCTGCCAGACTGAAGGCTAGCAGGAACTGGTAAACCTTGCAGGAGATGTCACCGAGAGGCCAGGACTGACTTACAGCAGAGTGCAGTGTGAAGGGGATGAGCAAGAGGGTCAGGAAGTCAGCCAGAGTCATGCTGAACAGAAGGATATCGAGCCGGTTCTTACGCAGTGTGTTGTACTTGGCAAACAAAGAAAAGACCAGCAGGTTGGCACACAGCCCAATGCCCAGGATCACACCACAGGTACAGGCAAAGATTAACCCATAGGTGTTGGGAACAGCCATGTTGTCTTCGGAGTGACATCACCTGTCAGAAAAAAATGACATTTGGATTTTGAGATTTGGGGAAAAAAATAACAATAAATTAATTAGGAAAATAAAAGCTCGATTAATGACTAAACAAGTTGAAGTCCTGTTTATGTCATGTTTTACTCTGCTTAATGTTAACACATAAGTCACAGCTTCATCACGTGGCACTTGTCAGGCTTGTGTAGACCTACTAGTAACAGAAAATGACATATATATACCAAAGCACATATATGATGCAAGGTAGAGAGTAATCATACAGATCTGGTCACACTGTTGTTTACCCACGAGCCAAATTTATTTTCAATAGCACTTTAAGACATAGCTGAAAGCTACTAAATATCTACATGTACACTAAATATAGTGTTAAACAAATTAACATGGTTAATTCAGACATGATAGCACTGGAAATGGACTTTAGGTTGATCTTTTTTTACTTACCATTGTTGTTCCTCCATTATCTTTTAGCTCATGTCCACAAGTGAACTATCCTCATTATGTAAAATGGAAAATTTTCTGGTTTGTATCCCGTTAAAACAGACTGAAGGGAGATGTGAGAGCCTCTCAGGACTCATTACAAAGTGTGATCGCTGAATGTGAAAGCAAGAAAGGCAAACATTACTTGGGCCAGATTGATTCTGGTTGACTAGGTTTAAAGAGAAATGGACTCTGGTCATTCATGGAGAGAACAGTGATATAATATCCATGTAAGTGTTTTGTTATTTCTGTTTAAGAGCATTCGTGTTTCTTTAGTTTTGTTATATGATGTTTGAAGCTCTGCAGTTTAGCAGTACATGAATAGACAACACTGGCCTATTTAGGGACATAAAAGGTGCTTTGTAAAAGGTCTGGTCTGGCAGTTAATCAGAAAAGCTAACTAGATACCAACGTGAACCTGATCAGATGATAAACACACTGATAAATGTGAATGCCCTAGAAGATGTGTGGTGACAGCAGCAATGAGCATTGCAAAAGTAAACAGTAGCAGTTTTTCTTTAACCTCTAAACAAACAAAACTGTTGATCGTTTCACTAATGTGATATTTGCAGTATGATAGTGATAAGCTTTACTTGGGGGAAAGATTTCTTTTGTATTTAACCTCCTAAGACCCGAACTCTTTCAAGGCATGCATTTTTAATTTCTCTTTGCTATTTGGGCTGATTGGGTGTATGGGTGTGTGAATGTAAAAACAAAGAATCATCTTTTTACCTGATGTAGTGTCTGAGAAAAATGATATCCACATATGAGGACATTCGTTTTAAATTTCGATAGAACAGTGGCAGTGTAATGTCCTCGTAAGTGGATATCAGGCCCTTGTAGAGCAAAATTTAGTACTGTGGTCTAGACGACCCAAAATGTGATGTCCACATATGTGGACGCCCGGTCCTAGGAGGTTAAACAGAGTTACACTGTGGCAGCGACGTAAGCGCCGTTTTAAACCATATTTGTTTACAATTTGGAAAATAAAGTTCGCAGAATTAACTATTTGCTGTGTAGCAGTGGAAACACTGTCACTCAAATACTTTATTGCTGACGAAATCCTTTAAACCAAACGATTCTAAGGCAAGTTCTGGCACCCGTGCACTGCTATCCCATTAATTAGCAATTTTGTTTTTCTTTGATAATTTTACATATTTGGTTTTTTTTTGTTGTTGTTATTTTTAAATCATAAAAGCTATGGAATATTGTACAACAGATTAATTTTTAATTTCCTGTGATTGACGAGACTTGGACAGCAGTGACACCTACACCAGCACAATTACAGTTGAAAAAGGAAGGAAAAGCATGAGTTACATATCCTGGCTTACCAGTGCTGGGGTGAGGACTGCATCAGTCTGGTTGCCCTGACCAAGCTGGCCCAGCTTGTTCTCCCCAAATGAATACACAGTGCCATCCTCTGAGGAGACAGAATACCATCGGCAAACATGTTAAAAGCACAGAGCCATTACTAACTGGATTTCAGTTTGGAAACCTCCTCCGATGACCAATACAATCAAACCAATGACGCATAATACCATCCCAGAATATACTGGTTTTCATTTCAACAAGCGGCTGCATTACATGATCTTGTGGCTGTTATGTACAACCACTGAAAATAGCTGCTGTTGTGTTAGGAAAACCCACACACTCCCCAGTTAAGCCTACCTGTGAGTGCAAGGGTGTGATTGCGTCCACAGGCTACAGAAACAATAACATGCTCTGCCAGGGCCTCGATTAACTTGGGAGCTTCCAGGCGCTTGGTGTCTCCATGACCCAGCTGACCTTTGTCATTACGACCTAAGGAAGCAGGAACAGAAGCTCAGTGTTTGATAAAGCCTTCCACTCTGAACTCGCACAATATAACACAAACCAACACAGACAACCACTGAACATGTTACTTACCCCAGCTCCACAGTTTGCCCTCTGTGGTTATGAAGAGACTGTGAGCAGCACAGGGACCAGACACCACGCAGCTAACCTGGACGTCATTTAGACAGCCATAACGATGAGGGCCCCATAGGTTTTGGCCCAGGTTGCGGAAAGCCGCTAAGAAACACACACACACAGCCCATATCAAAACCCAACACAAAGAAATGCAAAACACTATCAACACTGGCACGATGCTTCTTCTGTCCCCCATTTTGTTCATAAACACTGCATTCTTTAAGAATACTGACATTTTTATAAACGGAGCACAAAAAAATAAGGAAATTTGTGTTTGGTCAATTAGTCCTTGTGAAAATGCTTCTTTGCAATAAAGATTCTGAGGTGCTGAGATTAAAGTGCACAATTGGCTTGTTTTAAATAGTTTTCTCTCAAGCGTGGAGAGTTTTTCCCAAAAAGCTGATTCTGTTCATCTAGACGTAGCGTTTTCAGCGGGAGAAACATTTCGTCACTCATCCGTGACTTCTTAAGTCCAAGGTGACTGCAGGTTTCCCCAACCTTATAATTTACAAATTGCAAAGTTTTAATAGTTTAACTGCATACAACATTTTCACAAAAAAAACCCATACCCTTTACTCTGTCTTCTCTCTGACATTAATAGGAGGCAAAGAGAGTTCTGACAGTGTTCGTCTCTGGGATGAGGTAGATTTGTTGTGCGTTCATGTCTTGAGTTTTTGTTCATGTGTTTGTGTCTGCAAGTGAATTAGAGCATTTCTTCCTGTAAGCCTTTAAAGGAGTATGACGTGGCTGCAATGAAGAACAGCGAGCATTTCAGCATTCTGAAGTTTGCCCCCTGCTTTGATGTTTCTGTGCTGCTGAAAACAGATGGTGTAGATGCTAATGATAATTCAGTGTCCTACCTAACAACCCTCAGATCAGTGGCTCAGCGTTTTACTGGCCCATGCACATTTTTATTGGTCTGTGGAAAAAAAACTTTATATTTTTAAATAAATCCAATTTAATTAACACAATATTTTATATTTTATATTATTTCACTTTCAATCTGAAAAATGCTTGAAGTTAAGTTAGTACTGCCCATGGCCCCCTTTAGACTCACCCCTGCTTGCCACAGGTGTCAAATGTGACGGCTGCCGTCAGCCTTCATTAAAGCTGTATAATTGAAACATGCTCTCCGACTAAGTTAACAGTTCATCTGCTGATTTTAATAAGATCGCTGAAGGCTTGCGGAGGATTTTTCGCTGTGTAAAACAAACAGCGGTGGATGGAGCAGCTACAAAGTTTACTTTTCTTCACGTCAGAGTTTGTTGATCAGGTGCTTTGATGAAGGACTTTGCTAGCTTTTCCCAGTAAAGGGTTTAATGGCGATTACAGGAACAGCACAGCTTAAGAAAAAACATTTTCTTTCACTCAACCCGACCTCCCCATGTTGTTAACGGCTCTGCCTCTTTGCTCTTCTCTGGTGTGTAAACAGACTCGGGATCCACAAAAAACTAATAAAAAGCACCTGGAAAGTGTGGCGCATTATGCCGTGCATTTTGAATGATGCACACTGTTCGAAAATTCATGACAACCACTTCACTAAAGTCAACTTATCACACATCTAGTTTCCTCAGGAAAGACTGAACTCCACTGCTGGAACTGAGCCGTGGTGTGTCTTCCAGGGAGAGCAACAGCTTTCCACCCCTGTTGATACACCAGGACAGCGGTGTATGGGAGGAGCCAGCCAGCGCAAGCTGAGAGATGGAGAGGAGGATGGTTCTCCCTTTATGAAAGAATGATCGAAAAGTTTAAAAAATAACTAGTTACCTGTCCAAAGTAGTTATCTGCTTTTAGGTAATATTTAAATAATTCTG
This sequence comes from Tylochromis polylepis, assembly GCA_015107715.1. NCBI lineage: Eukaryota > Metazoa > Chordata > Actinopteri > Cichliformes > Cichlidae > Tylochromis > Tylochromis polylepis. Next base: position 30,307 of record VVHJ01011253.1, read on the forward strand.
TCATTAAAACGGGATGTTTTCAGTCGTGGAAACAGTACTCGGGTCCTACAAGTAAAAAGGGTACTGAAAAGTTCTACAAAACTTGGTGTATTTTGGATTATATTACTGTTACATCTATGCATTTGTTGCATATTATTGCTGTAGATGTCAACTGCTTTATATATTTTACAGTAAGCTCATGATGATGTCATTCATTTGTATCATCTCTGTGCCCTTAGAGCCATTTAGCAAAAATCTGCCTATTTAAGGTGCTGATATCTTTTCCATCTGACTTAAAACAGTGCCTTCTCCTCTCACATATATAAGCACTCCCAGTGTCACGTGTGCTTTTATTTCCTAAACAAAACTTTCACTTTAATTTCTTTTCTCATTTGTACTTCCCTTGCAAAAACTATTTTTTACATACATACATACACACACACTCATTTCGTCTAGTTAACACTATCATCAGCTGGTTAAGTAAACAAGACCAGTCACTCATTTGGTGTCCAGATGTCAGAATGAATGAACCCATTTCAGACTCTCACCAAACTCTTTTTCCAAATTTCCTGCAATGATTTTTTAAATCCAGGACGACACAGGCTTTGATGCGAATATGGCTGGTTCATAGCGAACAAGCAGCATGCAGTCATCCACTGACGTCTCATTCTCTACTGCAGATGTAAACTAATCAACCGCTTATTGATTTTGTCTGCGTCTGTATGCCCCTGCATCGGTTCAGCACAATAATGAGAACAGCAGTCAGGTAAAGACAAGAGCATCCACACAGCAAACAAAAGCACATGTGCAGTGAGTGCTTTTCTTTGAAATGTCTTGAGCCAACCCCAGTTTCTTTTTATGTTGTTTGGAAAACGGGTGAAGTCATTTATTGAAAATTTTGCAAATATAAATGAAAATACAGAAAGCAAAAACAAAGTTTGCGTAGTTCTAATGAGATTGAAAATGAATATTTGATGCGTCTTTCGTTCTTTGCTGTCCTCTTTGAAGATAATACCACAATGCTTCAATAATGTTGAAGCCGAGCTCTAGGAAGGCAAATCCATAACTGACAGTTTCTCATTGTGTTTTCTATTCAGGTATGTTTTTACTGCATTGTAGTACGTTTGGGATCACTGTCATGGTGAGAATTGAAGCATTCCACCAGTCAGATGATTTCTAGATGGTATTGCATGGTGGATCAAAATTCTGATAGTACTTTTCTGTGTTCATAATTCCATCGATTTTGACAAAGACACATAATCACTGGTTGAAATGCAGCCTCAAACCATTTTTACACACTGCTGAGTCTCTCGCGACCTCCTCCTTAGATACCGGAAATTGTAAATTTGTATTTGTCACTCCTTAAGACCTGTTGTCACTGAATTCCAGGAAGCTGGCGAGAGCTTTCCTTAGTAAATCACATTTTTGCCATTTCTGTCTGGAACAAAGGTGACAACAGTATTCCCGTGTTGAGTCTTTGCTTGATTATGTTCCTATTTCTTATGGTCATGACTTCTTTAAGGTCTTCTGAAAGCCTGGAGGATTATAGTTTATGACTATTAAGCAACGTATAGAGAAATAAGATGGCTCAAGATTTTTGAAGAATTGTTTTCAATGTTAGTAATTGCTCATTGGAGCTGTTAGTACTTTTAACTGGTTGTAATGAAAGATGTAATCAATGTGACTCAAATTGCTCCAATGTTACAGGCTTAAAAACTTCAACATGTCGCGAGTGTTGTCTCCACACTCGCCCATGTCCAACTAGGGGCTAGTATGATGAGGGTCAGCTTTCAATTGGACTGGAATCTAGTTAAGTGCAAGTGGTTCAGCATCCAGTGCAACAAGTCTGTGGACAACAGCTGATAATATTTGTAAGATGATGTTCAATGATTTCTCTGGAAGGAGAAAAAAAAAACAAACAAACAAAAAAAACCTCCTCTCACACTAGTGCCCCTGAAGACAACAAAGGGAGTTGATATCTACACTATGGTGAAGAGATTCTTCATGGAGGGAAAAGAAAAAAAAAGGTACCAATGAAAAAGCTGGTGACGGTAACTACAGATGGAATTCCTGCCAAAACAGACGGATATGCAGGCTTCATCGTGCAATGTAAAAATGACACAGATTTCCCAAAATTTCTACATTTCCCCTGCATCGTTCAGCAGCAGGCGATATGTGCAAAAGCGACTGGCTTTGATCATATGATGACTCCCATGGTGGAGATCATAATTGGCATCCGGAACTTTCAGCTGAATATGGCAACCTGTTACAAAACACAAAGATCCGATGGCGCAGGAGGGGACGAGTTTGGCAGTGTTTTTTGGGTCACTCTTGAGTGAATTCAACGAGTTAATGCAAACCCAAGAGGAAGACATCTCGCTGTAAATGCATTTAAAGCTACAATGAAAATTCTCTCGGTACATTTACAGAGGAGGGGGGAGTCCTGCGCTTTCCCTCTATGCAGTCAGTGCTGAATGACAATGCTTCTGGGGTTTTTGACGAAGCTGCAGACAAGTACGCTCAAGTCTTAAACAGACTTGGACAAGAGTTTGAGAACAGGTTTAGTGACTTTGATTAACTTGAACTGTGCGTTATTCATTTGAAATCCTTTCATGCAAGTGTACATGACATGCATTGCTGAACAGCTAAGTGGAATGTTCAACTTGGGTTTGGACAAGTAAAGATTAAAATCCTAACAAAATGACCTCCACACATCTACAAGACTCACTCAAGAGTTGCAGTGTCAAATTATACCCAAAATTACAGTAGACTGGTGTACAGCATGCAATGCCAGGCTTCCCACTCACAGACATTTACAAAGATGTTTTCAGTAAGACACCATAGCTGTGTTAGACTCAAATACTGTACAAAAATGTGAAAAATAACTTCAGTACAAATACAAATGTTACATGATTTGAAGATGTGCCAGTCTATGTATTTTGTACAAAAATATAACTGTTGTGATTTTAAACAAAATGCTACAAATGTATTCATTCATACAAAACTGTCAAGATATTAACAAAAATATCAGATGTGGCAACTGACTTTCAAACGTTGATACAGAATATTAGCACAAATAAATAATGCTGCGTATTTAAATCTGTTTCCTAAATAATTGCAAATATTTATTTTGAGGAATCCTCAACACTAATGTGATCAGGTCATCCCTTTCTCACATATAATATCAGCACTAAAGGTGAACTGTTGAACTTTGTTATTCAAGACAAGTAGCACCTCGTACTACTCAGTATCCTTCAAGTAACTCTCAGTTTTAAAAAGGTCGGTGACCCCTGACCTAAAGACGTATGAAGTACAGTATAGGTTGACCTTATTTTTGTAGTCAAAACATTTTGTAGTTTTGACTATGCACTGAAACCTTTTCCTGACAAAAATAGTTTCTCTCTCTAACAGGCTTAGGACTACAGTGTGAGCTCTCTGTACAAGGACCTCAGGAAGCTTCTTAATCACGCCATGATCACCAAAATATGGAAAATGCCTAGTTGAGTCCATTCCAAAAACCTATTCCCCAAGAAGACAGAATATACGTGGCCATGCCAACATACAAAAAGTCGACTATTCTGTGACACAGGTACATTATATGATACCCATTTGAATAGTGTTTACCTTGCTGTTTGGGAACCTCCTTTCTTCCAATCAAATCCCAGTTGGTTGCCCCAAAGATGAGCAGTTGGCCCTTTACCTTTGGGCACTCGAGTTTCTGCAAAAAGAGGACAATAATTCTAAAAAAAAAAATGAATAAATAATAAAATAAATAAACCTAAATTTCCTGGGTCAAAGGGAAAAGTAAGTTTTATTTTGTATTCTTTCCCCAAACGTTGACTTTCAATATGACTTAACACGATTATGTTTAGCAATCACCAAACAGGAATCTTTGTGCACAATTAGCTTTAACACAGAAATTCGTCATGCAGCAAATGTTTCTTTCTTTTTAAATAAGAAAGACGATGAAAAAATGCCAACTAAATTCCATATTAAGGGTCAGGCTGTACTACAAGAAGGGAAAAGTATAAACACACATGATGATGAAAAACAACATATAATAAACAAAGGAAAAACAACAACAAAAGACGAAAAGCTAGCTATCAGTCTTCTTTAAAGCGTCCAGTCATTTTGTGTTTTCAAACGCACTATTTTCTCTTTAACGTCGTCTGCCACAGTGACCGGTTGGAGACCAGACTTGGTGGTGGGTTTGCCGGATTTCTTGTTGTTTTCCTGCTCAAAGTCAAACTCATCATCACTGCTGAAATCCCTCTCTCTCCTTTTCCCGCTGGCTCTCTTCCTTTTCATCCCACCATTCCCTGAGACATCTGTCACCTTCTTGCGTGGCATCTTTCAAACTCAAACTGTTTTCTTTGGAAAAGAAGAAACCACAAAGAACACATGGAAACTTAATTGTCAAAGAAACAAAGGCTGCAGAAAAGACAAAACAAAGGCTTGTTGAATAAAACTACTGCACGTCTAAAGTATAACGGGTTAAATTACAGAAACACTTATTTGAAGTACAGCACAACACAATAAGATGTGAAGGAAAAACACTGTGCAGGAGTTAATTGCCAAAAACCTCAACTCATTAAAGTCGTGGGTTGGTTATGGCGGAATGGACATTATTAAATGACTAAATGTTTCAAATCGGTCTTTTGTTAACGTAAACTTAAGAAATGGCAAACTTCACTGGCTACAAGTTCACACGCTTGGGTTGATGCTGATAGTACTATATGTGTTTTAAACAGGCTGCCGTTATATAAGTTTGCCACATTTAAGAAGCCCTAAATCATCTCTATTGTTTCGTACAAGCTAATAAAATTTGTCCGCTTTCTTAAATTACCTTCTTAGTGGCTGTCTAATACTCAGCTATTCGACATTGGCGTCGGGGAAAATAAACAAACAAAAACAACTACCTAGCTTGTTACGCACACACACAAAAAACGGCAAACTATAATAGTGCACCGGTGTAAGTTTACGAGCTAGCTGCTAGCCTCATTAGGCTGAGCGGCTAACCTCTGTCGCTCTTTGTTCACATAATGGTTGGGTACCAAGCTAGCTGATGTGCTAACGCACGGCGTACGAAGTTAAATAGTTAGCCACTACACAAACAAGCTGGGCAAAGTTTGTGTATTGTACAAAAACACTAACACACTTGAACCCACCGTAAAATAATGTCGCATAAAATGGGAAAAATAGACGACTTGGTAGGTTTCATTAAGCTAACGTTACCTCTCCTCTGTATGCTAACAGACGTTCTAAATAAAGACATAAACACAAACACTCTATAAAACGATGATACAACATAAAACTTTATCCACGTTTTCTTGGCTGGAAATATTTTCTTTTTAAATAAAGCTCACGTACAATCTCTGTGATTTCGGAAAATATCATTATTAATTTCAGACAACTAAAAATAAATCAGATACCGGCGATTTCCTGATTCAGCAGCTCACTGTCCGTCTCCGGTTTGATTGATTTGAACAAAAGAAGCTGCAGTCTGCTTTCACACCACGTGGTCTGTTTTTCGTATTCATACAGGAAGCCGATACACACAGGGGTGCCGCCGGGTGACATGGGGCCCCGTGAAGAAAAATATCACTTTGGTCCCCAAGGCTTTAATATTGCAAACCATGCGAGCCCGAAAAATATAACACTGTGCAGACATGGATCAATATTCTGCTTAGATAAATACATTTTATGATTTTGTGGAAGCTTGATGAGATATTTTTAATGATAATGTTTGATAATAATCAGTATCTTATACTAAATACAAATAAAATATACCTTAACTACTATTACTATTTATAAATATAGATATTTTTACTTCCTGCATAGTTGGCGTGGAGCACCCATAATTTTGTTGTACATATACAATGACAATAAAGGGCTATTCTCTTCTATTCTATATAACTTAAATAATCCTCTGGATATCTATTTTCAAACAAAGTATAGCAAACTGAAGTATGTCTCTGTTCTGACACCTGGTGGAAATAAAAATAGATTTTAATCTGTTTTCGCTTCCCTAAAACTCTCACCATCTGCAACAGTCAAAGGCAGTGTGCAAAATATACCCAGAGCTGTACATCTCTAAAAGTTCTCTGTTTATGTGAGTTGTAATCACAATGTATTATTATTACAAAATAAATAGTGTGTCGAAAAATATATTTCCCAAAGGGCCTCGTGCAACTACTTCTTAACCTTTTTGTTTGAGCCCTACCTGTGCTTGCCACACAGCACGACCTTGACAACAGCAGCCATGGTAGTTTGTCTTTCTGGACCTCTTGGCTGTCTTACAACAGTCTCAGCATGAGAATAATCACTGCCTAGGATAGAAATAAAAACACCTTAATCTGTTTTGTTTATTTTATCTTATTTTATTTTTCATTGTGGTTCATTCATTCATCTAAGTTGTTTTTGATCAATGTGTGTGGACATCAGTGATTGTGTTTATGAATATTTATTTTTATTAAGAAATAATATTTTTTCCATTGTGCTTGACTCAGGTGGTTTTTGGCAATAAGCTCTCTAGCTATAGAGCAAAACCCTTCCACATGATACTGAAGATGCAGGGTAAGTATCGCACAGAAAGCCTGTAAAGGCTTGGATATATGCACCTCTGTCTAGATGTTACCCATAGTTCAGGTGTTGTTGTACCCCAGTTGCTTGGCACACAACAAACGCTTTACGTGAATATTATGTGTAATACTTTATTGAGAGAGATCAGCTCAATGTTTTGCTTTTTTTCTTTCTTGTATTTTTATCAGAGTCCGTGCAAACAAGCTCTTCTATGCCACAGGTGAAACTTCAACACGACCACTAACACAATACTTTTGCAGGAATCCATTGAGCTTCACATATGTTCATAAGTCCCACCAACACTCGGACCACTTTCTGAAACAGCGAGGCTTCAGACTTCAGACTTCATTTGATGTCAACAACGTGGTTGGATGTCACAGGGTCACAGTTTCAACCACTGTCCAAACTGTGAAACCTAAAATTAGTTTAGCTTTTTGGCTTTTTTCTCTGCTCATTTTTTGTCATGTTAGAGTATAAACTCAATACCATTTATATATCCATTGTTCTCTTTTGGACTTGGTTTCTCTCCTATTGGTTATCCCTACACAGAGGAGAGAGGGGCGTTGGTGGCCAAGGCACACTCATTCTCTCTAATCTCCTTCCTCACAAGGATCAGTACACAGTCAGCATTATCTCAGAGTAGGTTAATTAGATAAGTATAATTTCAGGTTTTGATTATTATTATTTGATTCTGGTTTTGCTCTGCTCCTGCTAAACTCCTTTAATAAAATACCCTGCAATTAAAGTCTAAATTGTTGACATTCCCTTCTTAACCCTTTGTGAAACAGTAAAGATAAAAAGCTGAGTATTAATCTGCATTAATATGAACAGCTCTCACTCCAGCCCTTTAAAAGTAACAGACCCTTGGGGCTTTGTCCAAGCCATTAAATTCAGCCCAGTTAGTTACCAAGTGCACAGATCTGGAGGAGAGCTGTAGTTAACGGGTTTGGCTGGTGGGACCAGGCCTGGAAGGCTACTCAAGGCTCCAGTTTTTAATCAGAAGAGGGAGGGTAGACACCCGAAGGGCTTCAATCCCCTCCCCCATTGTGTGTGAATGTTAGACAGAAAGCGCTTAAGCAAAAAAGTGCTTGTATTAATGGGTGTGAATGGATAAATGAGGCATGTTGTATAAAGTGCTTTGAACGCACTGGGATATTACTTGAGTGTCTTGATGCATGCTCGCTCACTCAGGTAAGGAAATCCCAGAAAGATAATTCTGTAAACAGTGTGTTTCCATGACAAAAATGCACAATTGCCGAACAATGGCCTGTGATATTGGTTTGATGATCATAACTATGCAGACTGTCATGACCATTAATCAGTAGCCCTGAGTACCATTCAGAAAGTTGAGTGAACGGCTGCAATCATAACATTGTAAGATCGTGAAAGATGTACTCTTGGGCCCCCTCCTCAGTTCAGAAATGGTCTTTCCCATTTTACGTGAATGGCCTTCTCTCTTTTTGTTTGTCTGTGTTGTGCCATTTGTTTAGCCTCAGGTGGTTTGGTTTCCTGAATGTATAAATCATCTTAAGAGCATATGTACTTTTTTAACCAAATTAATGTGATCAGTGGATTGTGGTGCGTCTTGAGATTTGATTTTGACCCAGAGTCTTTGCTATTGTTGAAAATCTGAATTCCTACCCTGAATAGGTAAAACTGGGGAACCCATGGCACACCCATGTTTCTGCCCTTTAGTACTGGCCCTTGTATTTGAAATATATGAAATGAAGAGAGTTCCAAGAGCAGACGCACTTGGGTCGGTGCTGAGAGTGATCCTGTTGCTGACGTTGGGACTAACCTGTAATTTCTTACAAATGATGAAGAAGATGAACATCTTTCTGGGATATTGCCTGGGTCTTTGCTATTGTTGAAAATTCCTATGCATTTGACCCTTGTTCCACTTCACTTATTGCTATCTGCATTTTCTATGTAGTCCATAACCGAGAGTAATCCATCATCTGCATGCAAAGATTTCCCTATTCCCTGATCTAGGTTTTCAAAAAATGTAATTTAATACACTATCCAGTTGTACAGCCTACCTCTCACACCTAACTCATTTAACTTAATTATAACTCCTTCTTTCTGTGTCACTCCGTAGTGTAGTGGGTTACGCATTCGCTTGACTGCTGGTTTGATTCCAGCTTGCAATACAAATCCCTTGAGGTTGCATGAGGGAGTCCAGTGTAAAGTTCTGCCAAATCAGAAGCTACAAAATAAGTGACATTCAAATTCACAAAACCTATGTGGTCATCACAATAAACATAGAATAAATTGGTTTGTTGTGCATTTCACTGAATCCAACTGAAACAGCCTGTTTTAAAACAACAGGGGAAAGTAAAATTAAAAAAACACTTTTTAATCAGAGTATAACATCAAGTCAATTAAACTTCAATAATACAGAGAAAATGCCAAAAAATCAGATGACCCCCCTATGAGTAAGCACTTTGGCACCAGTAAGAAGGAAAACCTCCCTTTTAACAGGAAGATTTTGTATTTTCTTGTATTGTATTTGTCTTTGATTATTGTAGGGTCTTTACCTTACAATATAAACCACCTTGAAGCAACTGTTGTTGTGATTTGGCACTATATAAATAAAACTGAATTGAATTGAACTGAACTGAACTTCTTGAAAGTTTTGCAAAGTTTTGCCGTCTTGGTAAACAATTCGACATTTTCACTGGGTACTGATTTTGGCCCCAGCTTCAAGGGGCCACTAAAGGATCCACTTAACACTTATCTATATTGGATACATTTTTTCTCCCCAACATTGCTCTTTGGGTTTGACAAGTATACAATAAGCTGAAACTCAATATGAACCTTCATAGCTGAAGACTCAACTGATAATGAATCTAAAGTAATTTCCTACCGCACACACTTTTCACATTGCCACACTGTTCCTGCATATCCACGATAACACTTTTGTCTAAAATTTGTGAAATTTCCAAAACAAGTTCAACAACCTATTGTTATAGAATTTTTAACAAAAAAGGCAGGATTAAGGACCCAAAATGCAGACTCTGAGAGACAGGACTAAGTCAATACGCAGCTTTATTGCTAGATTACGAGATTACTAGATTCTAACCAAGCTCCTTAGACTAACAAAAAGCATATAAAGCACAAACAGAACTACATAGTACAGTTGGTACTGTGGAATCACAGCAAGAAGGTTCTGTTAGGGTACCTTGGTTGTTGACTCAGTGTTTTTGGTTCTTTGAGTCTTGTTTATTCATTGTTATTGTTTTCTCTGTGTGTCTGTCTGCACTCTCTCATCCCTCACCCTCTCCTTCATCTGTTCCCTGGGTTTTGTCCGTCTGCGTCGCCGTGCGTCTCATACTTCCTGTTTTAGTTTGACAGTCTCTTGTCCTGTGTGCACTATGTTCAGCTATGCTACCCTTGTCTCGTCAGTTGATTGTGTTCAGCTGTGTTCCCCAGGTGTTTCCTCTCTGCCCTGATCCCTCATGTATTTATTGTCTCTGTCTCCTGTCTAGTGTCGTGATCCCCCTCATTCCTGGCTCTGTGTTCTGCCTGTCCGGTTGATTTCTAGTTTCTTCCAATTTGCGGTCATGTATTTTGTAATCTGGCAATAAAGCTGCATTTTGGGTTAGTCCTGTCTCTCAGAGTCTGCATTTTGGGTCCTTAATCCTGCCTCCTTCACACCGCCACTTGACAGGTTCAAATCCACTGGGTGGGGCTTTTCTGGGTAGTTTGTATGTTTTCCCTATGTCTGTCTGTGTCAACCCAGTGGAACCAGCACCCTTATGAGTGTTACCCAGTAGGCAAAGCAGAGCTTAGATGGAGCCAGTGGGTGTGGGAATTTTCCCAGTCCTAACTGATTCTGGCCTCCGAATGTCTACCCTGCCTCCTCTGATGAAAAACAAGGAACCTTGAGTAGACTCACAGGAGGCTCAGCATCCACAAGTCACTTGTTAACAGTAGCTCACCTCTAGATCAGAGTTTGGTTTAGTGTCTTTAAAAAACTAAGCCCCAGGGTCTGTCACTTTTAGAAGGCTGGAGTAACTCATGAGAGCTAGTTCTACTAATGTGGATTAATATTCAGACTTTTACCTTTACTGTTTCAAAAAGGATTAAAAAAGAAATGGCTTCAAAAAGAAACTTTTTGAATGCAGGATATTTTATTGACACAATTTAGCAGGAGCAAATCAAAACCATAATCAAGCAATCAAATCATTTGAATTATACAAATCTAATCAACCTACTCAGAGCTAATGCTGACTTTATTTAGATCTTTAAGAGGAGAGAGGTTGGAGAAGAAAAATGGGCACACCATGGCCACACTGCGCCTATCTCTGTGTGGATATAATCCAATAGGAGAGGAGCCAAGTTCTTGGAAGTTGTATTCCAATCAGAAACAATGGAAATCCCAATCCTATTGAATTTATAATCCAACATGGCAAAACTGAGCAGAGTCAAAGTCAAAAATCATACATCCAATTAGTGAGCCCGTGGTGTTGGCATTGGATGCTCCTGTGGCATTACTTGCTATAATTCCTAATTGCTAATATTCCATTTGCATCCCCGTCTCTCCTCTCTTTCTCTCTGGATATCCAATCACCGTTGTTGACATACAATCACCTTCTGTCCAGTCACACCTTAGCATCTTCCCTTTATCTGACGATTCAACATACATGATTTAAAACAAAGTGTAAATTTTAAATTTTAAAAGCTTTTCTACATTGTACTTTAACATGACTTGTCAATAATTCAGTCACATATGAACATTTAGTCATGTATGAATATACTTCATGTTTCATTCAGCTTATTCGCTTCAATTAGATTTTTCATTAACTCCTTCTCACATCCACTTCAGCATAATCTCTTTTTAATTCAAATACAGAGGAATACTTTCTCGCACTTTTTTTCTTCAAAACCCTTACAATATAGTCAATACATTTTAAAAAAAATTAAATCATACATTTCAAAGTCAGACATTCTTTTAGATTAGTGGCTTCTTAGTGTCGCCACTAATCACACACAGCCTCTAAGACCATCTCCACAGACTCTCAGTGAGAGGCCTGTCTTATAATCATTACTATATTTGCTTATTCATTATACTGGTTAACCTTATACCTGATTATATTCCGATCAGTATTAAGCAATTAAGCATGATTAACTATCAGCAAAATCACATATGAATTATGATTCTGTGTTCAACAATTACAAGACGTATTAGCATTACTCTTATTCAAAATCATGTATAATGATGGGTTGGCGACACATTTATGATCTTTTCCACATTCCTACAGTCACCCACAGACACTAATCTGCCAAGGTTGAACCTGGATGATGTCCACACACAAAATCCAGACATTAGAATAATTTTCACTACTGAAACTGCATTTCTCATTCAACATATGAATCAACATATATTCTATATCTTTCATTAAGAATAAAGATGATTTACTATTAGCAAAAGCACATAAAGATAAATTTTGTTATAGCACTCTGTATCATTTTAAACATAAAAGGCTGGATGTTAAGTTCTTTTACCCTCTCTCAGATGTGATGGGAGGTAAGCCGGGGGACTCTCTCTTTCCCACCTCTTGACAGTGGGTTCTCTTCAGGTACTCTGGCTTTCTCCCAGTGACATGCAGTTAGTATGGTTAGGTTAATTAGTGATTCTAAATTGCCCATAGGTGTGAATGGGAGTGTAAATGGTTGACCATCTCTGTATGTTAGCTCTGTGACAGAATGGAAACCTGTCCAGGGTATACCCTGCCTCTCACCCAGTGGCAGCTAGGATAGGCTCCAGCACCCCTATGACCCTGAATTGGATAAAATAGATGGATGTCTGGAGCCCAGGATGTAAGCATTTAAA
>VVHJ01011260.1:2951-13251 GCA_015107715.1 Tylochromis polylepis
CCCCCCCCCCCCCCCCAAAAAAAAAAAAAAAAAGAAGATCTTGAACACCCCTCATTAAGGCTGGAAAACTACTTCTCAAGACAACTTTAAAAATTGCAAGAAATTCCGACTCTTTGGATACCAGATATGAAGAAATGGGAAGAGCCTCAACGTTTTTGCACAGCACTGTATTACTGAACATTTCTACAAAATTCCAAACGCTGCTACATTGTTGGCTTAATTATTGAGCTCTCTTTTAAACAGTCTTTTCTTTATTTTCAAATGACTAGAGAGGTGGAGGTAAACACAGAAGTTGCCGTGATAAAGTTTCATGTTTCCATCCAGAAATGGTTCCCTTTCAGGATCATCTCCTTGTGCACTTCTAGACAGCTTCTAGAGCTCTCACTGCTTTTAGACTGCTCTGTGGAAGTCCTGCTCTGAAATGTGCTCTCCTGCTTTGTCACCATGGATGTCAAATGTCAAACTTGGAGAGCAAACTTAAACTTGTATGCAAGGCTGAGCCAGCTTTCATGTCAACACCAGACCAAAGAGTGCTTTTTAGTGAGTCCACAGTGTCCAAGGCCTGAGACACCGGATCAGGTCAGGAGCACGACAAGGTGCCTGCCATAATTTTTGACATTCACTGCGTTGTGCACTGTCATGACACCTCTTGCCTGTCACACTCAGCTAGGTGTTCTGCTTTAATGTCCTGACGTTTCTGAGGAAAACCATTAGTCCAAAAGGACGTGCACTTTTAGCCACACCAACACAATATTATTGGACAACAGCAACATATTGGACAAAATTATGCGCTTATAATTTCACTTACATAATTACCACCTATTAAGTTACACATATAGAACTTTCCTGTCCCATTAACAACTATGACTGAATAGAATAGAATAAAATGGAATAGAATAGAATAGCCCTTTATTGTCATTGTATATGTACAACGAATGTCTGGAATCAGTTATTTTAAATAAAGAATCGTTCAGTCAAAACTACAAATGATTTCAAGTAAAAATGTATTGGACTGGCTTGGAGTTTTGGCTTTTACTGACAAAATGTGAAATCAATGAATAGAGCAACGACCTTACATATCTAGTAATTAACTTTGTTGTTAGCTGTAGCCCTACAGATGTCAGTGTTACTGTCCAACCAATCTGTAGGACACGTCCTAAAATCTTTGAGCATGAGCACAAAAAATCACTTTGTATGATCTTTGATGGAGCATGTAGCTTTCTTAAAGCACACATTCCTTTGGGTTTTTGGCCTGTCAGCACTATCACCTGCGCCTGCACCCCATCTAGGAAATTACACTTGTCAGCACTTTGACTAGAGATGACTGCATTTGGAGAGGAGGGATCAAAGCCACTCAGGGCACCAGCACATGGCCGCTGGGCCCCATTAAAGCTTCGTCTAACTTGAATTTCTTCTGCCCTTCTCATCTTCAAAAGACCTGTCTACTTTAATTCTTCTGCACTGTGCATGGCAACAGATGTGTTGTGACACACTAGCATCAAGATACAGCAAATATAAAGGGTATGGGTGGTGGCCCATGACATTTTAGAGGGGTTAAGACTATGCATGCAAAATGTAAGATATCAAATCTTTTGCATATCTTCCCACATTTCTGTGTTTCTTTATAGTTTTGAGTGACTTTATCGTTTTTATTGAAAGCTTTAAGAGATAATACTGGTAGCAGCTCAAGTTGAGCACTCAAAGCACTTCCTACAGCAAGTCTTATTCACACATACAATTCTAGAGCACTTTTAGTTACGCCTAAGTGCTTTTCTAACTCTAATTCCAATAGATGAAGCATGGGCAGGTCAGGGTTCAGGACTTTCCCTAAGAGTACTTTAACATGCAGACTGGAGGAGCTGGCAACCCTCTGATTGGTAGACAACCCAATCTTCCACCTGAACCACAGCCATCCTGTGTGTGGTCATTTAAATGAGACCCCCTTTCCTTTCTACCCCCATCAATTTAAAAAGAAAAGTACTATTCAACAAGCACTGGAAGACTGGTATTGGAGAGATAAAAGTACAAGAATCTGTTCTTCTCAGGAGTGGACTTTGTAGTTCGAAACGCATAACCTGACAAGCATCATCTATCACGGTTTCTTATCTTGCAGTGCTGTCAACAGGCTACTTTAAAACATGACGAAACAGCTTTCAGACCCAGGTGCTATCAATGTCTGGAAAAGATCTCTCAGAGAAGAAAACAGTACTATTAATAAGACATTCTGGTCTTCTAGTGAAAAGAGAGAAGTACCACGATGGTCAGACACTTCTCCCCATTGGGGATGTGATATGGCCTTTTGTTTTATTAGATTGTCCGATTGAGCTCTGTTGTTAATACCAGAATGCAGCTTGTGGTTTGATCTGACTCTTGTGTGCTTTACAAGTTATCCTTCCTGCTATGCACATCTTGCTGTTGCATCCTGAAACCCTGTGTAGACTTTAACTCCAGTAATCACTACAAAAAAAAGCAAGAGTGATGTTTAAAGCCATAGAGTTGGATGTAGAGCTACACCATGAGGCTAAAGCACAAGGCATGCTGGCATGGGTGGAGGATTGATATCTCTGTTAAAAGGATTTGAAAAGACAAAACTTGAAAGTAAAGTGCAGAGAGCAAGCACACATTGTAGTTACAACTATATTATATTTCAAACTATCAGTTCAAATCATCACTACCTAAAAAAACAGAATAAAAATCATCAAATTAAAATCCAAAATGTATTTTCTGTATTTTCTCTTTGAAAACCTAACTTGGTTTGGGGTACGGGGTCAGTGCAATCACAAGCAATTATGTAATTGTACATGTAAAGTGCTGGATTTTTTTTATACAGAAAAACAATGCACCACACTAGTCCGTTTTGAAAACGAATCTTTCCATCTCTAAGAAAAACAAATTGCAGTTGAAAATGTACCTGTTTTTACCGGAATATAAAAAAAGATAAGGCCTGTATTTATTACGGTGTCTTAAGTAACTCTTACAGATTGCTAAATCAACAAGACTCAAGAGTGAGCTCATTTATTTAATCATACACTAGAACTTAATCATCAGTGGGGCTTAAAATATAAATGTTGTCAAGCTAGTGGCATTACAAGAAAGACCATGGTGTCGTTAAAATTAAAAGGATCGGCCCTCGTTAATGCGTGGACGTGCTCCGTAAATCTCTGTGGTAATCTGCTTATTAGGAATGCTCATCAAATGCCCAAAGTAAATAAAGTTCCTTTTTTTGAGGTTCAGATTATTTCATATTTCTTTGTGAAGGTGAAATATGGTGTTATGGTGGCACGAATTGATGTTAATGTTAGCAGTACTATGACTGGATGCCCGGTGATGTAGTGATTAGTGCTGTTGCTTCACAGCAAGCGACGGTACCTCATAGCAAGAGGGTTTCTCGTTCAGCTGGCCTGCTGGGTCCCTTTAAAAGGATGGGTGGATAAATGCAGTACAATGACTGTGCTCAAAAAGTTAAAAAAAAAAAAAAAAGAGAGCGAGAGATTTGTTGGGAATGAAGCAGGAAAATTATTATAAAGATAAAAAGTAAATATGAGGTTGGGGTGGATGACTGGGCCAGCAAAGCATTGGAATTTGACACTGTTGATTATTCTTGTTCCTGTTTTCTACAAATAATCAAATATCATATGACTATTAGCCAGTTTTACCTTTCAAGAACATAATCATTCACTAACCCCAACCAGGTGGTTATTAACAAATTAGAAATTCCTAGTCCAACAATCATGTCTGGATTTTCTTATTTGGATCTTTGAACATCATCAAGACAGAAAAAATAATATGTCATGTTTTTCATAAAGATGTGACATCAGAAAATCCTTGAATGTGTTTTTGTTCTGAAGTTGTTTTCAAACTAGAAACTTCTCTTTCAATTTGAAGGACTTCTTCCCTCTTCAGTACATTTGTCTTCATTAAAATCATTCAAGTGGATCCTATTGACAAAATCTGGGTCAACTGCAGCAATTATGTACCTTTCTTATTATTTCCTTCACTGTACTTCAGATTTCAAGCTTTATAAGGGCACCCACTAAGAATCACACCTGTAACACCATGTATCATGAATCTTTCAAACGCTGAGTGTTGAAGAGGTGTACATTTTACACATGGTCCTTTAGTAAAAGAAGTTTCCAACAAGTAATCCTATCAACAAAAAAAAAAAAGGAGGAGGAGCAAATGTGAATGGGACATCGCTCTGTTTGCAGGGAATGTAGAAGAGCTTATTATCATGGAGGAGCAGAGCTACATCGCAGTGCTTATTAAATTACTCTGTACCATGCTTTTACGTCAGATTTAGGGATGATAAAAGATGTGGGTCCTGTGGGCTGAAGACTAATCATTTCAAGTAAAGTGAGGTGAAGGTCATGTTGGCTTCAGCGTTTGCTCCAGACGGAATGTTTTCTAAAACAAAAACAAAAACAAAAAAAACATCTGTGGATTTTTGAATGACCCAATATATTACATGCTGTCAAGCGCTTACTCTGAAAATAAGGCAGTACTGAAAAGGGAAAAAAAAAACATGAACAATGAGAAATGAATGTTACTAATGTATATTAACCTAACGATTAAAAATTATCACCTCCCTTATGCTCATCTTGGGTCCTCTAAGAAATAACAATAAAAAGAAAAAATCAAATATTCTTTAAACTCCTTCTTTTAAACATACAGCTCCTCTGGCTGTTATGGTATAGACTGAAAAATATTTGTACGTCCATAAGGGAAAGAGAAATCTGTGTTGGGTTCATCCCGTGGAAAAATAAAAATGTACATCCTCTGTCAATTCCGAGGTTGTACATATTACGACCTAATAAAGCACACAGCCATTTTTTCCTCCCCCCCCCCCCTTTTTTTTAACAGTAATTCAGCCAAAATGCAGAAGCAGTATGTGAAAAACCAATTACATCTCATGATTTAATAGCTTCTAGAATAACTTTTAGCAGCAATAAAAATGCTTCTTTACAATATTGCTTCACTTCTTTGAAGTTTGCAGGCGTTCGCTTGCGCAGAGCTTTCTTAAGGTTTCTTCCGTAGCATTTTAATCAAACTGAGGTCTGGACTTTGACTGGGCCATTGCAGCAACTTGCATCTTTTCTTTTTCAGCCAGTCTTTTATAGATTTGCTGCTGTGGTCGGGATCATTGTTCTGTTGCATTATCCAGTTTTGGCAAAGCTTTAGCTGTCGGCCAGATGGATACAGTTGACTCTGGAACATTTTGCATTCCTTGAATCGACCATGAATTTCTTCTACTTACCAAAGTGCCCAAATTATCACCCTTCCACCACCGTGCTTGATAGTTGGTATGAGGTATTTGTGCTGATATGCTGTTTTGTTTTCTTTAAATGTCTAAAGGCCATTGTTCCACATTTGTTTTGGTTTGTTCAGCTTTTATTAACTTGCTCACACTTTCTGATGATCAGTTAATCACGTTCATTTGATTAGCAGCCACCTGGCTGAAAACAGCAAGCGTGGTTTTAGTTTTTCACGCAACGCTTTTGCATTTTGTCCTGATTAGTAAAACCTCAGAATTGAAAGTGGGCAAACGTTCTTTTTGCCATGACCGTACATTAAGAGTTATTAATCAATTATTCACTGATGACTTGACCAGGTAGTGGAAGTTTTTTTTTTTTTATAAAACATTGTAGTTAAATGAAAACACTCTCACTGAGTCACACTTACCAAACCCATAGCTAACCCACTCAATCCAATTACTCACATTTTCTCAAAAAACAAAATAAGAGTGGATGACAGAAAGTAATTGTGAATATATTGAATGCAAACCTTGTTTTGAATGTTTAATCCTAATTGCTGATGATCATCTCTAACTTTTACTGGCTGTGTAGATTGGAGGCCACAGTAAGTCAAGTGGATGGCGAGGTATAAGAGAGAATAATTATTGATGTTGTTGCTCTTCCTTCGTATCACCAATAAATGTTGAGAGATGCCACCGAATACATTATGCATGACTCAATATGCAGTGGATTCAATAGAGCTGCTTTTTTATGTAGTACTCCTCTTCGATCCGTCTTCCTTTTGTCCTTCATTGCTCCCTCCGCTGTCTCCTTTTTCTATCTTTTCATGACGTTCTCTATAACCCAGTCATTCATCAGCTGAATAAAATGGGGCCAGAAACACATTTAATGAGGGAACTTGGGAAGTGGGCCTTAATATGAACTATAAGCTCAATGATGCAGACGGCTCTGTTTCTAATCCTACAATATGTTGGTTATTAGACGATTAAGACAATCAAAATGGGCTCATAAAATTGGCTACATTTGTAGACGTATTGTATATTACCTTAAATTAAGAAGCTATTTAAAATACTTTTGGGGCCTAAAAATTTTAATTAGAACTGAGTTATAAAACATATGGCGTATATATTTAATCGTAAACCAGACTGTGAAGTGGGGGGGGAAAAAATGATTGGAGTAAGAATGAACACATTTTCTCTTTGACTAAGATTAAAGGTACTTAGTGCCGCTACTGTACTACTAATTGCGCTGATACCCTGTTTGAAAGCGAGTTGGTAAGACTGCCTTAGTATTGGCCCTCTCTAAGTTAAGTCTTAAAGTGTTGTATATGTTAAATCTGTTGTTCTTCAGTTTGTGATGCCACAGTCTGCCACGCCGATGGTCTGACTGATGCTGGGAACCCTCTCGTTATGATACTTAGGGCCAACTACAAGACAAACAGCTGACTGATGGGTCAGCTCCACTCTGCGCTCCTCTTTGCTCCACTCTAACCCATCCTGCTCTACTGTTGACTTCACTGCTGTCAACCCGGTTCAGTTGGCTTTCGGCATTAAGTCAGCTGAACCTGTGACTGAAGCTTTTGTCTGATGCAGATGGCTTCAAAATAAATCTTTTCATAAAGCCAAATAGATTAAATGTATCAGTAAGGCATTGGGACTTGCAATCAGAACAACTTTAATTTCATATGGCATTGATTCTCTTGACCTTTGACAGGCAGGCCATTATTTCGTAAGCTCTAGTACATGTTGAATTGGGTTGAGATAGTGTCCGAGAAACCAATAGTATCTGACTCGCATCATTTTCGTATTCATCAAACTGCTCAGTGACCCTTTGTGCCATATGGATGGGGAGATTGCCATTCTAAAAGAGACCGACCTCATCATAATAGAAATACCCCATCGCAGAATAAATGTGAACAGCTTTGTAACGATTTGCAGAGACCTTTCCCTCTAAAGAGAGAAATGGACCTAAACCATGCCAATACATTGGAAACCCCAAACTGCAACATCGTCCGTTGCAAAATCAAAACCGTCTTTTTACAATAAAGTGCTGCAACATAATTTGGAATGGATAGACTACGTCTAAAACCAATGCATTAAAAAATAATGAATGTATTCTCCACAGAGCCAAGTTTTTAAAATGTTCCATCGATCCTCATTATGTAGACTGCCTTTTCTGGAACATTTTAATCTCTTTAGCATTTTAGGGTTTAACTATAACAGGGAAACAGGCCAGGCATTGTTATGTCAGACACACACTTGGGTAAACTCAGAGCTGAGAAAGCACTGTTTAAAAAAGGTAGACTTATAGAATTTGACTACGTGCTATAGACCTTAAAACAAACAAAGAGCAGTAGACATAACAAAGTGTTCAAAGAAAAAAGATGGGGGGGAGCTTCTGAGTCTAGATATCCGTGACAGCGCTGTAACAGTATGTTACTGTATTTTCGATATGTTTCCAAATAAAACATGACAATCTCATTGGCTTTTTTCTGGTTGAGAGATTCAAGTCTTCAAGGTTGAGCAAATTAATTTAAGAGTCACTGTATGTGTATAGCTCTAGCTTTTCTCTGCCCCATTTACTATATTGAATGAGCCATCAGTGTGGGGTTGGCAGCTGACATAAGGTGGTGTGTGTGTTTGTTGTGAGAGCCCAGGAAGAAAGCACATCACAGTTCACTGCAGTATGGTACCTAGCACAGTGATGGGATTGGTAACTCCTTTTAGAGATACTAAAGTTTCTTACGTGCATCTGAAATCCACAAGCTTGTACTAATTTGTCATATCACTCAGTGTAGTAAGATTACCTCCCCTTGCTCACTGATGTGAATTAATGCCACTGTACCTTCATATTCCTTGCTGAGCACTGACAAATGAATCATAATCCCAAATAAAATCCAGGGAAGGTGGAGACGAGAATTAATTCATGCTAAAAATGTGTCCGTGAACTAGTGGAAGATTAATCCCAAATAACTTCCAATTTTGCTGAATAATTCCAATCATTACGTTCCGCAATAAATCAGTTTCCCTTACAAAAACTTTATTCTTAAGATACTTTGAAAACCAACTTCAGCTGTCACCCACAATAAGCTAACAAGAATAGAATAGAAAGGTCGCGGTTATATGCTGTGCGTTGTTGCTGAATCCACTGTAGAGGCCTTCACCTATCCATGGTGCAGTGACACTAAGCTGATGTGAACCTTGATCTAGATGAGATGTTTTTGTCTTAATTTTATCAAAGTTGGTGCTCACTGCATAACACATCCTAATTTTGTCTCTCATGCAAGTACAGCCAGAAGCAGAGAGTTAATTGTGGTTGGTGTAATCTAAATGAAAGGCATGATTATGCTTGTTCTTTTGATAACAATACTGCAATTCTTAAATTTTTAGGGAATTTTTTTTTTGCAGTCATTTCACTGTTTATTTAGAAAGAAGGCTAATTATAAGCCTAAATACTGTTCCAGTGATGAATGGTGATCAGGGTTTTTTGAAAAGACTCGCGCTGCCCCAAAGTCGGAAATTAACAATGCTTCTAATTAATGGTTAGTTTTAAGCACTTGAAAAGAAGGTAGCTGGACTTCTTTTTGGTTTGTGAAAAAAAACATTTCGCCTGTCACGCAAAGAGGCTTCTTCAGATCTAAAATAACTGATGCAGAGTCCCAGGTGTTTAACCCCTCGTGGGGTGTGTACCGTTGAAAGTGGTTGTGAGGATCGTTGAGAACTGGCCCACCTGAGAAATTCAAGCCCCACTCACACATTGACCTGTGTGACTTCAGTAGCTCACATGATGGTGAGGTGGGGTAATTGGTGCATTCCAATTGAAGTTGGAAATTGGAATTCCCAAGTTCAATTTTCAACTGGGCGCCCACTCAAAATCAGAGAAGCCCCACCAACCCCAACGTCGCATTCCAAGATGGTGGCAGTGCACATAAACAGAAGTCACTGTAAAACCTGTAATCTGTACTGCTGCTGTTGTGAATTTGTGACTGGCTTAATAAACCGTACACATAACGACTAATGCCTGCACCTTGCTAAGCGGGAAAACAAGTCCTGCTTATCCCACTTTACTACTGGACCACGCCTAACTTGGGAGTCACGTCAGTACCAGCTCCAACGTCCGACTTGTTACTCATGACTCTCAGCGACCCTCAGTACCACCTTCAAGGAGAAATGCCTGTGACTTTCCACCAGTTGTTTTAGAACTGAAGAAGCCTTTTGAATGACAGGTGGAACATCTTCATGGACAAAAAAGAAGTCCAGTTGCCTTGTTTTCAAGCACTCAAGGCTACCGTGGCCTATATGGCTGAGTACCTACACAGACACGGTCAGTTAAAAATAGTTAATCTAATTAATTAGGCTGACCATTATTTTTAAAAAAAAAGGCAATCAGAAAACAGCCGATACTGAGCTCAATTACACGGGCAATGTTAAAAGTTAAATGAGTCACTTAAACAATTAGTAATAATCTTTTGTGAGCTAATCAATGTTAAAATATTGTTGAAATGTCTGGCACTTTGTTCTGGTACCACTTGTCTCTAGTGGTAGCAGTGCTACCGACTCACTGCCGTGTCACACTGGTTTTACACACTTTCCAGCTGGTTTATTACATCCTGTCACCACATACTACATGTTACATACAACTAAAAGAGGTGGGCTTAAGAATGTCCCTCTATTGAAAGCTGTTTCGTTGATGAAGAAAAGTGCAGAAAAGTGCCAATAAAAAGCAGGGAGGAAGCCTGCTAAAAGGATATCCCACAAAGGTGTTCTTAAGATAGAGGAATATTCTGCAGACCTGAAACAGAAACTGGCTGCTGTGGATAAAATATTTGAAGAATTGAGAATAATTGACAATAGTGGCTACACGCAGCCCCATTTGTGTGCATATTTGACTGGGGGGGAAATCACACATATCTGACAACATGATTGGCAAAACTGGAGAATGTCCACACCACACTGACTAAATATCCCATCTCTTTGATCCTTGGGAACACCTAACACGCTCTGTTTTCCAATTAGACCAACTCAACAGCCGTCTCTATTGTGCTTTGC
>VVHJ01011263.1:0-10602 GCA_015107715.1 Tylochromis polylepis
TGTTGCCCTCCTACAGCCTCCTCCATGTCTCCTGATGTACTGGCCTGTCTCCTGGTAGCGCCTCCATGCTCTGGACACTATGCTGACAGACACAGCAAACCTTCTTGCCACAGCTCCCATTGATGTGCCATCCTGGATGAGCTGCACTACCTGAGCCACTTGTGTGGGTTGTAGACTCCGTCTCATGCTACCACTAGAGTGAAATAACTGCCAGCATTCAAAAGTGACCAAAACATCATCCAGAAAGCATAGGTACTGAGAAGTGGTCTGTGGTCACCACCTGCAGAACCACTCCTTTATTGGGGATGTCTTGCTAATTGCCTATAATTTCCACCTGTTGTCTATTCCATTTGCACAACAGCATGTGAAACTGATTGTCAGTCAGTGTTGCTTCCTAAGTGGACAGTTTGATTTCACACAAGTGTGACTGACTTGGAGTCACATTGTGTTGTTTAAGTGTTCCCTTTATTTTTTTGAGCAGTGTATGTTAAAGAATGCATGCACGGACAGAGAGGCACTCGCGCTTTCACGGTAACTCCAATCAGTCTGAACTCTCCCTCCATTTCTTACTTTCCACATAGCTCTAGAGGCTTTGACCTTTAACGTAGTGTTGCCAACTTATTGACGACATCCCTTCACAACCCCTCCCATCCAGTATCTTGCATTTTATAATCTCTTTATATTCTGTAAAGCTGCTATTTGTAATCCTTTTTGTGCTGGGAATAGAGATGTAAACAGGAAAGCCCAGAGAACTGAGGATTTGTTAGAAGCTTCTGTTTTAACATCAAATCTTGCTGGAATAGTTAAGAGTCGGAATGCACAAGTGAAGATGTTTATGGAGGTTCTAATATCTTTTAAAGTATTATATGTTATTACCTGTGAGAGATTAACTTCCAGGGATACAGTATAGATTAGTGTGTTAGGGGCCCGGAGATGTTGCTTATACCATGTAGACAATCTTGGAGTAAAAGAAAAGATCGTAACAATATCAACATCCTTGAATGCTCCATCCAGCTCATGCTTGCAAATAATGAGGCTGTTTAATATAACATATATGAATTAAAAATAAATCTTCTGTTTTTTGGATTGGGCAGCATTTTGAAAGCAGAAATCTTGGGTTTTCAGTCTGTGGCTGAATTGTCCATCCACATCTCCTTAAGACAGGATGGACTTAAATATATCTGTGTAGGTTCTCGTGTTAGTCTTTAAGGATGACTGGATGTCTTTTACATTTTACGCCTCACCCAAGAGGTGTCTTCAGTTCTCCATCCATCCTTACTCTTCCACCTACCTTTATCGGGGTCATGAGGGAGGGGTTTGAAGCCTATCCCAGCTACCTTAGGGTGAGAGGCAAGGTGCAGGCTAGCGACCTGTCCAGGGTACACCTTGGAGAGGTCGCCAGTTTGACGCATGGCTAACACAGACAACCATTCGCACTCAGGTTCACACCTATGGGCAATTTAGAATCACCAATTAACCTAACCCCACTAATTGCATGTCTTTGGACTGTGGGAGGAAGCCGGAGTACTCGGGGAGAGCATGCAAGCTCCACAATGAAAGGGGCTGGCCAGATGGTGGAGTCGGACTCGGGACCTTCTTGCTATGAAGCATCAGTGCCAACCAGTGTTGGTCAAGTTACTTGAAAATAGTAATTAGTTACTGATTACTTCTCCAAGAACGTAATCCCATTACTTTACTGATTACTTATTTTCAAAAGTAATTAGTTACTTTATTACTTAGTTACTTTTTAAAAACATGATGCACAGCCTGAATACGTTACAAAGCAGTAGAGCTTTCAGCCCAGTTCTATTTTTCCTGCATCATCCATCATATAAAATTGAATCAAATGAAAAAGTCTCTTCTTAAAACTTGTTTTATTAGTTTTAATCTTTTAACTTTATGCACATTGCATCAAGCAAAAATTAAATTATATGCAACACTCTCTGAGTGGAAGAAACGTGTTTAACATTTAAAACTATTTTCTGCATATTCCAGCAGATAAAATAAAATAAAATCATTTTTTTGTGTTTACACTCTTTCAAATGGATGCAAGTAAAACACAGCAAAAAATAAATAGAATCAAAGATTCAGCAGCACTAAATCTACTGTCACCTGTTCAGCAGGAGTGGGGCCGGTGGAGGTTTGGATCGTTATTTGCCTTTGTCTTCAGGTCAGGGAAACGGGTCGTCACTGTTGATAGTGCTTACATGCTGAGACTAGCTCAGGACACCCAGCCTTTTTGCAAATCTTGGGTGGGGTGCTGCAAGCATCCCCACACCGGTGCTCTTGTCTACTGGGTACTTCAGTGCTCACAGGGGTAATGACAGTGTAACCCCAAGGATAGTTCTGTTTCCAGAGTTCGTTGCTGATCATGGATCGTCCATAACGGAAACCATGTTTGAGCATTATGTTGTTCAAAGTGCACTTTGCAACAAGAAATGTTGCCATGTTTGGTTGGATTCTGGAGGTAACTGATAAGTACCATTTGATGAGGCCAGGGAACAAGACTTTCAGTCACTTCTGGTAAACCGTCAGGTAAACATAGTGGGGATGGCGTGCTGCTGACTTCAACTGAGGACACAGAAGAAATAGAAAGCAGAGTCTTTGGGTGAGGCAGATGACTTCCATCACTAGGTGTGAAGTCACTGAGGTAGTTAAACTCCAGTAGCCAGGCCACTGAGATGGCTGAGCTTTCTCCAGAGTCCCTTCAGACTCTGGAAGTTGTGGAAATGAATTGGCAAAGTGTAGTGGTGGAGAACGCATTCAACCACTTCACTTGTCCTCTGGGGGGTGGCGGTGCTTAAAAAATACGGGGTGCAGTGGGGGTCTGCCATTGTTGGCTATTCGGTCCATGTAGAGCAGTAGTAATAGTTTGTTTTTCATTGCTGGTAAGAGGTTGGACTCAATTCCCTTAGGTATTGGGCTCCACCAGGTCTGCCTCTTGTCATCGATTCTGTTCGTAATTTTTACGGACAATATTTCTGGGTTCAGCCAAGGGGAGGACAGTGTCAGATATGGTAGCCTCAGGATCTTATCTTGGTTTTTTTGTGGCTGATGTGGTGCTCTTGCCTTCACTGGGCAATGACCTCCAGCTTGCACAGGCATGGTTTACAGCCAAGTATTGAGCAGCTAGGATGACAATTAGTACCCCCAAGTCTGATTCTTAATCAGAAAATGAAGGCATACTCCACTTGGGGCAATGATCCACTACGCCCAAGTAGAGAAGTTTAATTATCTTTGGGTTTTGGTCATGAGTGAGAGAAGAAGGGAGTGGGAGACTTGCATTCAGCTCTACATTTACCCCATTATTGCAGATGTTACATCAATCCATCTGTCAAAGCGTGACCTTACTGCTTGAGCTATGTTTTACATTTTTACCCTTACGTATGGCCACAAGCTCTGGGTAGTGACTAAAAAAAGTGATACACAGATGGAAGTCGTGGAAATGGACTTTATTGAAATGGGTCCCTGGCCTCAACCTTAGAGATATGGACCTTAATCACTGGAAAGGAGCACAGGGTAGAGCTGCTACTTGTCCATATGGAAAGGGGCCAGTTGAAGTGCTACTGGGTAAGATATTTTGGGTCCAACTGGTCGGAGGCCCTGGAGCAGAACCAGGACAGCGTTTATCGTAGATTTAAATCTCAGTTGATTTGGGAGTGATCAGTGTTTGCACTGCATATTATAATTTAGCTCAAATGTGGTTTTCTAAAGAAAATAACTGGTCGCTATTTCCATATCTATTATCTACTGTTCACATACTGATTAATACAGATTTAAATAAATGTATCTAAATCCGTTCATCATTACACCTCCGCATCGATGCCTTCTTAACCATGCTGGTGAATAATTTTCATGAACAGTTTTCACTGAATTCATTTTATTAGGCAGCATTTGAATCACTTTTTAGCATTTGGCCTCATTTTGTTTCCTGTTGGCCTCACCAGGATTCCTGTGGCTTTATTCCCTGCAGCAAAAAAGAAAAAAAAAACCCAAAAAACCTTTTCTTCTTGTGACTGTTGTTGGTTTGATAAGTCCTCTACACTGGCAAAGGGAGAGGATACCAAAGTTTTTGCAACAGCCTGGAGGCCTCTCTTAGGGTTTGCTCAGAGAAATCTAAAGCACCTGAATCTCTTTGATCATAACTTCATCCTCAAGGAAGCAATGATCTACTCCATGCTGGCATGGCACCTCTCCTCTGACAAACACTCCCTGACCCATCCCAGGGAAGATTGAGTGGTCGAATCACTACATGATTGCATCTTATTTTCACTCATCTTAGAGCAAGCTTTCATCTTTCTGCTCCCTGTGAAACACACACACACACACACACACACACACACACACACACACACACACACACAGAAAAAGAGAGAGGACAGTTGAATGTCCCTGCCTGTTTCTAGACACATTCACTGAAAATTAAGTTACAGGAATCAATATTAGCTACTGATTACAATAATCATACATGTATTTGCTAGTTCAATAATCACCTCAAATACAATTTATTCACTGATGGAAAGTGGTGGGTGGTAGAAAGTGTTGAAATATGCTGAATAAATTGATAAGTAAGGGGAATGAATGGAGAGGCTGGGATTTACAAGATTTCTTTGGCTCTGAATGCTGCACTTGGCAGCCAATGAAGGTTGCCAGGAAGCCATACTGAGAGCAAGCTGGATAGCATAAACTTAAAACCTTAATGTACAATGTGTTGAGTATACGCTGGGAGCTGTTTTAGTCAGTAAATCCAGGTAAATTCAGGTAAATCCATCAATGTTC
Source organism: Tylochromis polylepis (assembly GCA_015107715.1). Taxonomy (NCBI): domain Eukaryota; kingdom Metazoa; phylum Chordata; class Actinopteri; order Cichliformes; family Cichlidae; genus Tylochromis; species Tylochromis polylepis. The sequence continues at coordinate 4,780 of VVHJ01011263.1, forward strand.
GAGCATCGCTGCGGCAATTTGATCCTAACCTCCCCTCATTACCGCTGACCTTCAGCCAAGAACAAAAAAAGCCACACTGGATTTATGTCACTTCAGCAGAATTTAATTTCTATTTTAGAGTAATACTCGAGAGGACTCATAGAGATACAAGCGATTCTAATATTACACAGCTTCCATTCTAAAGAAGTATTATTATCATAACTCTTTCCTCATCATTTTGTTTACAAACCCATGTTAATAACGACAATTAATGTTATTCGTGTTTTTTACTGTACAAAGCCCATTGGATTTCACTATAATTGGTGGTTGTTGTAATCATCTACCCTTGTTGTTCGTAGTCATGACATTGGCATCTTCCCTACCATCTCCACCGTTGTTGCCATTATCAATATCCAAGCCATCCTTTTCCCCAGAATTTCAAATATTGCATTTTTTTTTCAACACTGTGGATTTGCACATATTTGGCACAGATGCTTTGAACCACAAGCTGCGGTCGTGTTATTAGACACCAAGAGTGAAGGAGACAGAAGGGGTGGTGTTATCAGTCACAACACTGTCAACCAGGAAACTTCACTTTGTGTCCTGTTTCAGAGTTTTATTTAGCGTTTACGTTTTTTTTTGTTTATTTGTTTTCACTCACTATATTTTAGTTTATACACCAAACGAGCTATTTAGGTTTAAAAAAAGATAATAGTTTGGGTCAAAATATTTGCAATTTGGATTACATTTTAATGCTGCTTATTGAAAAACAACCCTTTTGTTCCAAAGAGTCAAAAATTCCCAGGTTGGAAGTTGCACGTTACCTGGCCCCGCTGCTGTTTTCCTACCATGATATTGACTACATCATAACTGCCGCCGGAGTAACATTAATATTAGCATAACTGTTGTAATCGATCATAGCTGTTGTCTATTATACTTGTCCTTGTTGCCATCACTGTAATAGGTAGCTATCATGATTTTTTAGCATGGTTGTTATTTGTCACCGAGATCATTTGCACCATAATAGTTTTCAGTCTCATTATTATCAACACCATTAGCGATGTAACAGCTAATCGCTTTCATAGTTTGCTATTGCCGTCATCAAAACCATCTCGGCTGACACCAGCAAAAAGTGTTTTTGTTTCCTTGGTCGTCACCACTATTACCATGACTGTCACTATCGTGGTCGACATCATCGACATCATTGTCATGCTCATTGCAATCACCATTTAAGATTCCCACGGCTGATTCCACTATATATCCAGTATTAATTGTCATTGTCCTCATCACTGTCAGTCATCACTGTCATCATCAAGGATGTCAGTTAATTATCACTACTGCCACCGTCATGCCAACGTCACTATCAACGTAATCATTACCATTGCATGAGCACCATCATAAACGGAATCATATCATCACAATTACCCAGTTCATTCATTCTTATTGTACGCTCCGTTCGTCTCCCCTCCCCTCCTTTTGTTAGTCTGCACATATATCTGGACTGTACAGTACCAGCACACATACACACTTGCCATAATCTGCTGACCTTTTTTGTCAGGAGTTTCTGGAAGTCTTCCAGAGGAGAGTTATGATGTGTCGCTACATTGTGGCCAATGCCTGCTGCGACAGAGGGAGCCGAATAGCTTTAAAAAAGAAAAACCCTGCAAAAGGACAGAGGATGTGAAGTGACGTAATGGTCTCTGCGCTCAGGGAAACAGAAGAAAGGACAAACATAGTGCAAAGGCACGCATTCAGAGAGCATTTTACCAGAATCAGCCTACATTTTAATTTCCCGTTAAGATGAAAGAAAACCAAATTCCAATTATTTTTGTGTGTAAGGTTATTTCGACTGTGAATTTTCTATTGGGAGAGTCAACAAAATAAACATGTTGTCCTCAATTTTAGTTTAAAAACGAGCAATAATGTTAAAATGATGCTGATCCATGACATTTATAGGGGAACCTACAAACTGTTTTCATAGCAGTCTTTTAGTGTCAAGAACTTCCATAAAAATTTACGTTTTTTCTCGAGGTTTCTTATTTGCCACGCCTCTGTTTTAGAAAAGTATAGAAAAAAAGATTGACCAAGTCTGTCTTTTGTTTCAGAGATCAAACTTTCCTGTTTTCTTGGTTGGTTAACTTTTAATTCCCCGTATACTCACTGATCTCTCTCTCTTGGCCCGATCCCTCACTGTAAAACATCATTAGGATAAATGATGCGTACTGCTACATATACTGATGGAAACAGTTAAGAAACAACATGAAAAGTCCCATCGCTGAAAAACGAGATGAAAGCGGAACCTTGTTTTGAACACGGGCTCCAGCATGTCGTTAGATCTCACCGACTCTTCACATCCGTTTTGCTTACAGCCCAGCCCGGATCAACACCACATCAGTGGCTAAAGGTTTACAATGCAGTCGCCCTTTTCTTCGACTCCAAGAAACAAATCCTGGTGCCGACAGCAGGCTCACCATTCTCCTGAGCCATACCTCATATTTGCCAGATGCAAGCACACATACTTCTTTTTTTACATTAATAGATTCTCACTGCTCAAAATGTTGTCGTCTGCTTTAAATCACACTGAATTGTTTTAAAAGACAAGCTTCTTATTTAGTTTTCACATCTATCAGTCTGTGCTTAAATGCATTTATATTCACAAAGTCGAAGTAAACATTTCTCTGCAGGTGAATAAGGAAAGGAAAAACGACTTACCTGAACTAAAGTTATGTTTTAACAAAATAATGCTTTTGAATAAAACTGTCAAACCTCATATGCTATTTTTAATTAAATTTTCTCCCATGTTATTCTCTAAAGTTCCTCGGTATAGTGGGATGTTTCAGATGGACAGTCCATTGCCTGAAGGAAAATACAACTCATCACATCAAATATCGTTTTTCCTTTACATCCATATGGAATTTAGACACATTGATAAATAAATAAAACAGTATATCCCAATAACAACAATAACAATGCTGTCATATTGACAAAATGTTTTGATGCCTAAAACTGACAAGGTCTTTATGATAAAAGCCAGTGTGCCAAAAGGTTGGCCAAAGCCCCCTACTATTGAAAGTTTTGAAATTGAATCCCTGACCGTCACCTTCAATATGTCATCTAATCAGTCCTTCTGCCTCTTCCGCCTTCTCCTTTTCACCCCCCCTCCTCTAGACATTAGGGAGAGTGGAAGCCCCAAACCAGTGATGGTTTTCATCCATGGGGGCTCCTACATGGAAGGAACTGGGAATATGTTTGATGGCAGTATCCTGGCCAGCTATGGGAACGTGATTGTCATCACTTTCAACTACCGGCTTGGCGTCCTAGGTAAGGATCCTGCAGTGACCATTATTGCTGTCGTGTTCTATCTGTTCTTCCTTTATTTACGCCTTTCGTCGTGTTGAGTCCATTACCTTAGCCTTACAAAGAAGAAGACTAGGGATATATTCTTTTTAGGTCTTTACATTGCTCTGCCTCAAACTGGTATTTCTTGCTAATATCTGGTCCCATTTCTTTGTTGATTGACTGCAATATTTCCAAAGACTGCATTTGAGCTGTCTATGAGATGATTGCTCTTCGTTCTTCCTTGGCTTTGGCACTATAGTTGGCATAGTAGTACAAAATGTTCGTGCCATCCCTTTTCTGATCCTTTGCTCATCTACATATTTCTTAAAAGTGACATGTTGATTGCAGCTCTGCATAGTTTGAACCTGGTTATCATCTCTTACCTCTTTTCATATATTTAGTACAATGGATTTTCAGTCCCTTCGGTTTCTGGGTATCTCAGTTTTCTGCCTCCCCTGTCTTATTTTTTCTCATCAGAGTAATTCCTAATTCCTTTTTCCTTCTTATAGATGTCACTGCCGTACTCAGAGGGCAGGTCTATATTATGACACATGATAGAAACAAAGGTGCACTGTGCCGAATGAGATTATGCTGTCATGGAAGGGACCGCTTTCATTTAAATGCTCTTTTGGTTTATGGGGTTTTCACCCGGTGTGATCAAAGGATAGCCGAATAAAGATACAGGGCAATATCCGCCTTTCACTCAAATATATATAAAAAAAAAAAATTGTCTTGGCATGTGTGTGAGTGTGCGTGCATGTACAGTTGTGTGTTTGTGTGTGTCCGGGTGTGTTTAGCGAATTAATATAAATGCTCACACAGTATTCTGTGTGAAGAGCTGAAACACAATCTCAGTGAAATATTAATGTGATCTGCAGGTGGTCTGCATCATCTCTGTAATCTCTAAATTATTCACACTCTGATATTTTACATGAGTTATATTTTAATGGCAAATACTGAGACTGGCTGAAAAACCTGTTGCTTTTTTACACACATCCCAGTCACACCCAAAGATCAACCGTGGTACTAAAATTGTTGACAGCTAGAAGTCAGATAAAAGAGAACAAGTGACTAGATTTTGGCTATTTCTGAACTCCACACTCCAAAACCTGCTGTGTTCTGGACTTCCCTCTTATGAGTAAACTGGCCTAGCCAATTCAAACTCTGTTTAGCTTTAGATTGTAGTTATAAGCATTGTGAAAATTACACAAGCAGCTAAAGTGTACATCCACTTCCAAACATCAAAAGTGTGAGAAAGGATTAAAAAAAAAGGCTAGTAAGGTGAGAGTAATCCAGCCAAAGATCACTCAGTTACATTTTAGAACATTTAAAATGATTTTAAATGTGGTGAAATCCTCAGTCCCTTAGGCATTCCCTCCTTCTCCTTCTTTTCTCTTTTTTTATCCCCACTCTCCACTTTCTCCTGTGTGAGCTCTTAACTGCTCCAAGCCTCATAGTGTTGAGGGAAAGTGTATTCCTGCTGGTTAACATGAGGCGCTGCTGTTTGCTCTCAGATTAAACTCTGTGTGTTTGTGTTTACCCCCCTGGCAATGGGCAAAAGTGTGCAGCTGTACCTTACCCAAGCTTCTAGTGGGCTGTGTGTGTTTGTGCGTGAATGACAGGAGATGTAGGACTCATAATCAGTGGGCTTGTAGGCTTTCCATCTAGTTTTCGAGTATAATTGAGTACAAGTTCTGTGTTGGACTCTAAGTTGTTTTTCTTTCTCACTGTTAAGAGTCAGAACCTCCATGGGAGTTCTTCCTCCCCGAGGTCACCAAGTGCTTTCTCAAAGGGGAATGCAGTAATATTGCAGAGCCTTAAGGTTATAATATAAAGTACCTTGGTATTACTGTTGCTGTAAACTGGATATATTAATAAACCGAATTGAATGTTAATGTTTCATTAGTCCAGATGTGATGAAAAAAAAATATCAGACTGTGCTTGGATGTGTGGTTTATGTAACCCAGCAGCCTCTTTAATTAAGGTCAGTTTGTGATAAACGAGTATTTCATTATATACAGTGGGTACGGAAAGTATTCAGACCTCCTTAAATTTTTCAATCTTTGTCATATTGCAGCCATTTGCAAAAATCATTTAAGTCCATTTTTTTCCCCCATTAATGTACACACAGCACCCCATACTGACAGAAAAGCACAGAAGTGTAGACATTTTTGCCGATTTATTAAAAAAGAAAAACTGAAATATCACATGGTCCTAAGTATTCAGACCCTTTGCTGTGACACTCATATCTAACTCAGGTGCTGTCCATTTCTTCTGATCATCCTTGAGATGGTTCCACACCTTCATTTGAGTCCAGCTGTGTGTGATCACACTGATTGGACTTGATTAGGAAAGCCACACACCTGTCTATATAAGACCTTACAGCTCACAATGCATGTCAGAGCCAATGAGAATCATGAGGTCAAAGGAACTGCCTGAAGAGCTCAGAGACAGAATTGTGGCAAGACACAGATCTGGCCAAGGTTACAAAAAATGTCTGCTGCA
>VVHJ01011268.1:3067-18301 GCA_015107715.1 Tylochromis polylepis
TTTTTTTTTTTTTTTTGAATTTTTTTTTTTTTTCTTTTTTTTTTTTTTTTTCTTCAATATAATATTGTTTTGTAAGACTTTGAGGTCTTTGCCTCCAGTTTATGAAGCAACTGTTCATTCTACTTTCTTAATCACCTAATAAACTCAAGGTGACGTGAGGACTGGAGCCGGCTGTCACAGAGTGAAAGGCAGGGTGCATGTAGTGTTCACCTTGTGAACACTACATGCACTTAGATTTACCAGTTAAGCTAACGAGCATGTCGCAGGCACTGGAAGAGCATGACACCGGTGCGCTGGCTCATCCCTGTGCAGCTGCTGTAAATCACCAACGAGAAACGAGATCAAATAAAGCTACACAGGAGAGCGATGTTTTAATGCTGACACTTTTATGTATTAGCTGCAAAATTATGCAGCGCCATTGAAGTGTGTGGAAAATTAACTCTTCTGTAACACCCAAAAAAAATTATGTAAAACTTTTTTTTTTTTCTTCATATGAACAGCTCTCAGCAAGTGATAATTCACACCAGGCGTGTTCTCACTCCTGTAAATTAATCCTTTGTGTGTGGTGCTGCGTCACTGCAGAGCAGTCAGTGTGTGGTTTGGGTGGGTGAGCCGTATGACTATACCGTTCAGGAGAGTTCACTTCTACCTGTGCTATTCTCACACATCATCAGCAGGTTAATGTAATCGTTTACTGTGTCAGACGCATGCTCACATACACCTCCATCTGGCGACGTGTAGAAAGTTCGTGGTGTGAAACCCATAGAACGTATAAACTGATCAGGCATGACATTATGACCACTGATAGGTGACGTGAACACTGATTATCTCTTTATCATGGCACCTTTTAGTGGGTGGGATATATTAAGGAGCAAGTGACCATTTTATGCACAAAGTTGATGTGTCAGAAGCAGAAAAAATTGGAAAGCGTAATGTAGGAGCCATTTTTTTTTGGGGGGGGGGGTATTTTATGCGTGCTGCTAGGGGTCACCTTTTGTGTTTTTCAGTATGGTGAATGTATTTAAAGTAGACACACGTAATTAGCACCAGGTGTTGTTGTTCGGGAGGAAGCAAACAGTTTGTGACCGCTGTGCTGTTATGATAAATAGGTGTTGGATAAAGAGAACTGTTGAGAACAAATGCAACTGATGGAAGTGGAATAAAGATTCTAAACAGACAAGATAAGTACAGCTGGAGTTATTGGACTGTAACAAGTTCAACAAGTTCATTCATGCCAGTGGCATCGTGTCACCCCTGCCAACGAACACCTCAGTGGCTTCAAGCGTTGGCTTAGCCTCTACACGTGAGGATTTGAGAGTTTGATAAGGATCAAACAGCAGCTCTTCTGGGGTGTTCCCGGTCTGCAGTGGTCAGTATCTATCATGGAAGGAACAGTGGTAAACCACTGACGGTGTGATGGGCGGCCAAGGCTCACTGATGCACGTGTTGTCCGATTCAACAAATGAGCAACTGTAACTCAGACTGCTCTAAAAGTTCATGCTAGTTCTGATAGAAAGGTGCTAGGTGTGTGTGCATTGATTATCTGGGGAAGACCTGGCCCCATGATGCACTATAGAAAGAAGCCAAGCGGGCAGAGGCAGTGCTTTGAGCAATGTTCTGTTGGGAAACCTCCTGCCATCCACGTGGATGTTACTTTGACACATGCCACCTGCCTGAGTTACAGACCATGTATATCCTCAACCAATTCGCGCATCAGTGGGATGTGCTGGACAAACAATTCCGATCCACAGAGGCCCTACCTCATAACAGAACTTAAAGAATCTGTTGCTAACATCTTGGTGCCAGATGCCACTGAACACGTTCATGGGTCTAGTGGTCATAATGTTATGTTTGATCAGTGTGTAATATTAACATGATAGAGGAATCTGATAGGATTGACTCACTTTTGGAGCCAGCCTGAAGTGGTGACTAGAGGAAGAGGAAATGCAAATGCAGCTTTTGCACATCTACACTGGGTTCATTTTGCAACAGTGCTCATTAGGACTTGGTGGAAAAAAAACACTTGCTTGAGAGATGCAAATGACTGTTGCTGTGTGCAGTAAGATTTTAATATTGATGCCATTTTTCATAGCTATATTTGTATTTGCAAATTACATGTGGTTTTGAATTATACCAGGACTATTTTAATGTAACCTGTTTCGTTAATTTTAATTCATATCCATAAATGTTCATTGTGTTTGTTTCTTTTATAAAGATTTGCAGTTGTAATGATCTATATGTTGCATCTAATGAAGCTAAGCAGTAATGTAATGTGGTTAATCTTCTGCAGTGTTTTGAATACACTCGTTTTCCCCCCTTTGAAATCGTATAATTGCCAGCTAAAAACGAACAAAACAAAAAGCACCCATTAACCACCTTTAAGAAGAAAAAAAAAATTGCTGAAAGACTTTTCTCCCACACGGTTGTATTTCTGTATTTGCCAGGGTATCCTCTAGCCTGTTCGTACTGCCTCAGTCACTAATGCCTAATGTGCAGCTCGGTAAGCGAGTTAATTCCTTATTTTCCACCTGACAGAGCCACGGGTAAACAAGCCTCCTGTTGCCGTAGTTTCCCCAAAGTTCCAGGAGATCTCCTTGCCAACCAGCTCTACGGTGATAGACGGCAGCCGTGAGTTTTCCACATGACACACTCACACGCTCACACACTCAAACAGCACCAGTTAAAGAAAGGAAGACCAAATCATCTTGTCTTCCCTTTACAGAGAGCACTGATGATGACAAGGTGGTAGCGTGGCACTGGGAAGAGGTCAAAGGTCCTCTGAGGGAGGAGAAGGTCTCTGCTGACACCCCTGTTCTCACCCTCACCAGCCTTGTGCCTGGGAACTACACATTTAGGTAAACAGAAACCACGCTTATCTTGGCGAGATTAGTGATGAAGTCTGAAAACCCACACCTGTTCTGCTAAAGTGTTGTCCTGCAGACAAATGCAGCTGAGTAAAATTGACTTTACAGATGTTACAGAGGTGTTGAGAAGCTGGAGGAAGTAATTATACACAACCTGTGTAAGTAAACAGGGAAAACCTCTAGTTTGGTGTAAAAACATTTGGATACTGTAGCACATGTCTAAATACACTGCGCAACTAAAGGAAAGCTTTTTGTGATGTTCTTGTATTTAACTTGAAGATTAAAAAGAAAAAGAAACTTCTCTCCTTGTTAAATAAATAACAGAAAAAGAAGTCCCTTTTGAAAATAGCTGATCGATTCTTTGGAACTCAGCTTAACAAGTGCATTTTAGTTTCTCTAATATGCCCTCGTTAAGTTGGTGAGTGCGTCCTCATAACTTACTCATATTTTTCCAAGTGCCTTCTTCTGGATCATTTTCAGAGAGAGATTTATGATTTATTTGATAAAGTGTTCTTCTTTTGATATGCTGGGAGCAGCAAATAATAATAGTAAGCTGTTTTTTCAACAAAAAAAAAAAGAAAGACCTCAACCACAGCTTTTAAGTTATGGAAGTCTGTAGTAGTAAAAAAGAAAGATTCAAAGGGAGGGAGAGATTCAAAGACACACAAAACACTTAATTTTATGTAATTAACCTAAAAGCTGAGTTAAGCTAAGCAGTGAGATGATGGGAGGTATCTGAGCATCATAAATTTGTGGGTTTATATTTGTGCTATTTCAAATATGGCTTCAATAAGGGCTGAAAGTCTTCAAACAGCATTGTGATTTTATTTATGATAAACATTTGTTTTCCTGGCAGAAAAGTCGAGATGGATCCAAATAAAAAGAAGCATCTTCTATAAAATTCAGCCGAAAAGATTTCAATTTCTGCTGCACACTTATGTGTGGTTGTCCCATAAATGTGTTTCCAATTCCTTTTGTATCAGTTTGACAGTAACTGACTCAGATGGAGCTACAAACTCAACCCAGGCTACGCTCTCTGTCAACAAAGCCAAGGACTATCGACCTGTGGCCAACGCTGGCCCGAACCAGGTTTGTCCTCTTTGTTGTATGATGCCCCAACCTGCAGGTGCTGCTATCAATGTAAAGTAAGTTATTTATACCAAACCACAGCACTCCTAATAACTTTTCCCTTACTTCATCCAGGTCATCCAGTTACCGCGCAACTCCATCACTCTATATGGCAACCAAAGCACCGACGACCACGATTCCCTGTCCTATGAGTGGTCCCTCAGCCCAGAAAGCAAAGACAAAGTGGTGGAGATGCAGGTACAATACTCCTCACAGCTGAATTCATGCGTTTTGGGTCATTTTTCTGTGGATAAGAGCATCGTAGTTAACGGTGGCATATGCTGTGCTTTTCAGGGTGTACGAACACCCATTCTGCAGTTGTCGGCAATGCAGGAGGGAGACTACACCTTCCAGCTGACTGTGACGGACTCAGCTGGACAGCAGGACACTTCTCAGGTCACCGTCATCGTGCAGCCAGGTAAACAGCTGGAGAGTTCATGCCATCTCAGCAGATATCACTTCCCAGCCCTCACAGCTGTCAGGATTTTTCAGTGTTTGTTCAGTTCTGAGCTATTGTTCACCATATGGCAAGAGAGTCGAATAAATCTCTTTAACTTGACATTTAGGAGATGCTGTATCTGAAACACTGCGTAGCCTGTGTGACTTCTTGCTCGCCCTTTGTCTCTCCCAAATTTACACATGAAACAACGCTGTGTAACAAGTCTCTATTAATTCTTGACCTTTTATGCCATGTGAGGAGGATGTCGGCACTTAAACTGCTCCTGTTTGGCAAACAGTGAAGGATAATCATATGAGGGAGCACGGTGCACTCAAGGTGATAAGCACTTTGTAGACTGCAAATATACTGTTTCATGTTGGACCTCTAATGTGAACACACAACAACAAGGTCAAGGTCTGCTAGGTTTAGACCGAGGCAATCATGTGGGTCATCACACCTGAAAGATATAACGGTGTTATTAGTCAGAATCTAATTCCAGGTACTTCAGAACATATCTGCTGTGCTTTAGTTATTATCAGGAATACACTGTTCCTTTATATCATAGAAGGGATTCATTTCAGTGATGTTATTACATCAGTTGCATCATACAAATATTGGGTTTTCCTTCCTCTCAAGCTAAATTAAGTACAGTTGGCTTGAAATACTGGTCTGTCTGTCCAAACTGTTGAAAATTTCAGTATTGACCCCTCTGAACAAAAAGTCCAGTGTTTCCTAGTTTGAAGAGGTCTTTAATCCTGCTCCCCAATCCAGTTTTTCTGATAGTTATTGTGGCTCTGTGCTTTAGTAGCTCGTATAGGTTGTTTTTCTCAGCTCTTCTACGATCAGAGGAAACCCAGCTACTTTTGACAACGATCATATTAGTAGAGATGACAGACTGTATATAAAAGCTGGCCATGCTTACCATGATGTCACACAGTGGATAACGAGGTCCCATTTTGAATCCTCAAGATCAGGGTTTTGGCCATAGTCAGCTTAGCTTTTTGAAATCAAGACCTAGTCAGTCACTTGGTAATTTTTTTTTTTTCTCCAATCAAGATTAAACAATTAACATAGTTTTATGCCTTGGAACTTTAGGGGAAGCCCTTGATGTTATCAGGAAATTGTTTACCGAGGTCACAGAGCAAAGAAGACCAGAGCTGTTTTCTCATAGTCTTATATACAACTGGACTTCTTTTTGTAACCAATGGAGCTGGCCTCTTCTGGGCATTAGAGAGAATGCAGATACAAAGCACTTTGTAATGCCTTCACTTTTCTGATTTGGATCTCCACCTTCTACAACCCCAATTTAGAGAGAGTCTGTGCAAAATGTAAATAAAAACTGAATTGAATGATTTACAAATCTCATAAAGCTAGAGTGTTGTCACAATAGAACATAGAAAACACATAAAATGTTTAAACTGAGAAAATTCACCATTTAAAAAAAAAAAATTCATTTAAAATTTGATTTAGGCAAAACATCTAAAAAAGAAATTTTGTCTTTGTTTAAATGTATTGCCTCTCTTCTTTTAAGAGTCCATGAACGTTTGGGAACTCTCAGCATATCTTGATGGTGCCTTCCCAGATGTGCAAGCTGCCAATTCCATTGGCACTGATATACCTCCATACCACCAGAGATGCAGACTTTTGAAAAGAGGGTTGATAACTCTCCTCTTTAGTCCAGAGGATGCACTGTTTGTGTTTCCCAAAAAGAATTTCAGATTTTGATTTATCTGACCACAGAACATTTTTCTACTTTGCCTCAGTCCATTTTAAATGGGCTTTGGTCCAGAGATGACAGCAGCATTTCTGGCTAATGCTCATAATGTGGTTTCTTCTTTGCGTAATCCTGCAACCTTTGACCTATCAGACAATGATTTCTCCAAGTGTTCCTAAGTCCATGCAGTGATTTCCATGACATAATCATGCCTGTTTTTAATGCAGCACTGAAGGTTCAAAGATCACAGAAATTCAATATTTTTATTTATTTATTTATTTTGGCCTTGTCCCTTGCATACAGAGATTTCTCCAGATTCACACACTTTTGATGATATTTTGTAAAACATTAGATATTTTGAAATCTTTAAAATTTTATTCTGAAATTGTTCCACAATTTGTAGATGTAATGGTGTTGTTGTTGTTGTGGGGGTTTTTTTGTTTTTTTTGTCAGTTGACCTAATGAGTTGCAAAATGTTCCCCCAGCTGTTACTTACAGCTCCTACTTTAGTACTACTTACTTTTCCAGCCCTGTTCCTACTTTTCAAATTCAAAACAAGCTAAAATTTTTCATGTAATATTACTTAGACAACATATCAAATGTTTGAAATATGTTCTATTGTGAATAAAATCAGGGTTTGAGATTCTGTTTTTTGGTTATATTTTACACAGTGTCCTAACTTTTTTTGGAATTTGGTTTGTGTATACAGTCCTATCGTAGGGATCCAACCATCTCAGTCTTCATACAATAAATTCTCTTTGGGGATCTGCTGATACCAACAGCAGATCCAATGTTAAGTCAACAAACTATTTTTCTGTCTGTGAGAAAGAAACAATTCACACGTTTGCAAAATAGCCGAAGCACTGCTGCAGATGCATCGTAAACGTAGAATAACAGATTTAAATAGAATTGGTTGACCTGTTGTGGCCTTGCCCAGTCAAGCTGGTCCAAACACCAATATTGAATGGGTCCATCTATATTGTAATGTACTGTGGTCAAAATAATGGATGTGTGTGTGTGTGTGTGTGTGTGTGTAATTTCCACATTTCATTCTTCAGAAAATAATAAACCACCGGTAGCGGATGCGGGACCTGAGAAAGAGCTGACACTGCCAATGGATCACACCACACTGGATGGCAGTAAGAGCCATGATGACCAGAAGATAGCCACCTACCACTGGACAAAGACCAGGTTGGATTAATGCAGTTTGTATTTTTTTTGTTTTGTTCTTAAGGTCTAGAATTGTAGTTGATGTGATACCCAGATCATAGTTACTGAAATGTTTATAATATAAAACACTTGAATTCACATGTTTCAGTCGCTGTCATTAACATTTCCACATCCTCTTAAATTCCCCTTGTCCCTCCCTTCATGCTTCACTCTTTTTCGGTCCGTCTGTTCCTCTACCAGTGGTCCCGATGGTGTGAAGATTGAAAATGCAGACAGCGCCGTTGCCATGGTGACAGGTCTCGAGGTCGGCACATACGAGTTTACCCTGACAGTAACTGATGAGAGGAAGCTGGAGAGTAGCGACACTGTCACGGTCATCGTTAAGGAAGGTACGGAGTTGTGTGTTTGTGTGGGTGTGGACTAAGACTTTTCCTTTAAGCAAAATGGCTGCTTGAGGTCAAAGTCAGACACCTGAGTATTATGGATGCTGTGAAATATACGTTGTAATTACAGAAGCAAGTGCACAGTTATATAACCTGGAATGACATAAACACACTCAGATATGTAGAAAAACTTAGTTTAATGCATGCACAGACACACAGAGATCAATTAAAAATATAAACCAATTCATTCTAGTGCAGTATTTAAAGTATTTGTGGTAATACATACCTTATTGCATCAGGTGCCTTAGTTTTATCATCATATTGAGGTTTAAACTTTTTTCTAATGAGCTGCTGGATATTTGGGTTTCTCCTTGGGGATAAATAATTTATCCATCCATGCATGCAATGAATTCCCAACATCAGGACTTTTTATATTGCAAGGTAAAGAGCCTACAGTACTGGAGAGAACCCCTATCCAGCTCTCACTGTAGCCTTTTGGATCTGCTGAAGGCTTTCTGTTTAGAACAGCCTGATTAAAAAGGAATTGCAATAATGATTGTTCCTAATTTTAGCAATATTGTGCTGTTCAATCTGACTTGGATTACATTATCATAGAGTGTATATATGAGAGAGTTCCAACTATTACCTTAGGTGTCATTCAGAGGCCTGTTCTCTGTACTTGTCTTTTTGTTTTGTTTTGTTTTTTTAATAATCCCAGATCAAAGCGTGGGTGTGGTGGTGTGGGTGTGGTGTGGAGTGACGCTAATCTGGATTTTGTTCAGATCTTTGAACCCATGAGAGACTTTGATTAGGAAAGCTGGAGATTATTGTGCACTCCCATCACCATTAACCAGAGTATAAATATCAGTACTGGAAACCATAATCGGGTGGAGTAATGAATGGAGGAAGAACAAAGGGGGGAGAATTCACATTAAAGGTAAAAAGCAGCACAAATGTGACACACTCATTCATTGCTTGGAGAACAATGGTAGGAAATAAAATGAGTTACTTTTGTCAGTTACTCCCTCTTGACTTATGCTCTAACTCTAATAATGACTCACAAGATTCTCCTGCTTTTCCTGTCATCAGTGCACAAAATCGAACTGGTCCCTACCCATGCCCCTCCTACAAATATTGCACAACCAAGGTTGGGCTGATTTCCTTAAATAATTCTGGTAACACTTGATCTTGTTTACAGTGAACAGACCTGTGACAAGCAGGTTTGACCTCATGAATGTGTTGCCGTAAAATCCAATCTTACAGCTGAAGAACTGAAATATTCCGCATCACACCAAATCATCAGCAGTTTAAACCAAATAATGTGGCGATCCATGCGCGAGAACAATGAGAACGAACCTTCTGTGAGCTCATCCTGTTATTTTGTATAAACAAGAGACTGTGCTATTAATGGTGAAACAGTCCACAGGGAGTGACAGCTGCACAATAATCATAAACATGTGGAAATGGTCTGGCTATAAACGTGCAGTGAAGTGTTGTAGTTGCACATAAGCTTTCCATTGTCTGAATATTTAGAGGGAGAAGACATAAGGTCTCCTGTAGATCTGAGTGATCTGACTGTGCCTCAGTTTGAATGGGGAAAAAGCATGATTTTGTTATTAAGATGCTGTTTTTGTTTGTGAGCTGCTTTCAGACAAACTGTAGGCGTTACAAAAAAGATGTGTCCTGTGTCTTTTAAAGTGTAGAATAGGTACCTAAATGACATCAGTCTACTGCAGGTATTACGGTCATCTAATCTATTTAAACTGTGGGGTGTATTCTCTCTAAAATACTGTACCGCATGTACCAGTTTATCAAGGGTGACCAGCAGGGGGCTCTATCAGAGACGCATTGATTAGTAATTTACAAGAGGTTTCCTGAAATTCTAATGTTTTTGGCTCCAGAAAAGGACCAGCCGCCAGTGGCTCGTGTTGTATCGAGTCCATCCATCTCTCTGCCTGTCAGGACCGCCACTTTGGATGGATCTCAGTCCACCGATGACAAAGGTGGACTCAGCTACCTGTGGACCAGAGAAGACAGCAGTCCTGCTGCTGGGGTGAGACTGACCTTCATAATCAGGCCTTTAACTGATGTTAGTTCTGGTTTAGTTTATAGCAGCAACCAAGAGATTTATAAATTAGTAAAAAAGTTACTGTGGGTTTTTTTTTTTGTTTTGTTTTGTTTTGTTTTTTTTGGTGGTTGTTGTTGTTGTTTAATAGGATGTGCTGAACAACTCCGACCATCAGGCAGTGCTGTTTCTTGGAAACCTGGTAGAGGGCAAATACAGCTTCATCCTGACTGTAACTGACAGCAAAGGACAAAGCAACAAGGGCAGGGGCGCAGTGGAGGTCAAACCAGGTAAGCAGACCTACAAAAACACACAAATCCCTAAGATATACAGTACTGTGCAAAAGTTTTAGGCAGGTGGAAAAAAAAACATGCTGTAAACAAAGAATGCTTTCAAAAATGGAAGTGTTAATCATTTATTTTCATCAATCAACAAAATGCAGAGAATGAACAAAAGAGAAATCTAAATCAAATCAATATTTGGTGTGACCACCCTTTGCCTTCAAAACAGCATCAATTCTTCCAGGTACATTTGCACACAGTTTTTGAAGGAACTCGGCTGGTAGGTTGTTCCAAACATCTTGGAGAACTAACCACAGATCTTCTGTGGATGTAGGCTTCCTCACATCCACAGACAGAAGTCTCTTCATGTAATCCCAGACACACTCAATGATGTTGAGATCAGGGCTCTGTAGGGGCCATACCATCACTTTCCAGTACTTCTTGTTCTTCTTTACGCTGAAGATGGTTCTTAATGACTTTGGCTGCATGTTTGGGGTCGTTGTCCTGCTGCAGAATGCATTTGGGTCAATAAACAATCATTTATATTTCTGAAAGCATTCTTTGTTTACAGCATTTTTTCACACCTGCCTAAAACTTTTGCACAGTACTGTACTCAATATTTTTAACAATATATTTATTTTAAATAAAAATTACTCCTTCTAGTCGACAAAATACACATTGGCAAAAACCAGTTAAACATCAAACCAAAACTGCTCAAAACGGGCCTCTTAGGAGTGACTACACATGTCATTGATCCACATATAGCTGAGTCGAGGTGCCTGTGTTAACCGAATTAACAAAATATGGTTATTCCTGCTGGATGGATGGATACTTTAAAATGCATTGTTTAAACATTAGACTTAAAATATTCATACAGTGATGGTGATTTCTTTCTTTTTTTTTTCCCTATGATGGAAGGAAAAAATTATATCAAAATTAATATGAAAATGGATCCATTTAAATGAGGTTGATCAGTGTTTTATCACAACTTCGACCTTCTGGATCCAAACCAAGTGGAAACCGCTTTGAATCAAGTGAAAAAAAAATTTTTTTTAAATAATCTTCTTATATGCCACTGCGACCTCTTCCTAAAACGTTTTAATCTTTTTCCACTAAGAGACAAAGTATGCACTTGTCTCTCTACATTTAGTGCATACAGTTTGTCTTGTATATTTCATACTGATTTAGCAGGAGTTGGATATCTATGTATTAACCATTTATAGTGTTAGAGTGAGGCGTGTATCCAATGTCTGAGTGTGAGTTACAGCACAAGCTGATTTCCTATCCTCTGCTGAGATTTCAGTTTGTCCTTACAGGAAGAGAATAAAACACATATTAATTATACAAAAACAACATACATATAATAAAGAAAAATATGTGGGCTTACCCTCTAAAATGTGAATTGAATAAAATTGTTCAAGTTTAAAAGCTGAAACGTTAAAAACATTTAAAAACCTCTGGGTTTGGTGAAAAACTACATTTATTCGTCTTGTGTAGCGACTTAACTTGATACTGATGTACTGAAACACTAATAAAAACTACTGTGGATGATTTCCCGGTGATTAGTGGTTTTGTGGTGGAGTGTTGCAATAAAAGACCTGTGGTTTCTATTCAGGCTTTTATTTTGTAGCCAGATAAAGATTCAAATCAGGGGAAAATAAATTCTTGTGATCATTAAAAGACATTGTGGAAAAATATAGTGAAACGCGAGTGCTGCATGGGTTGTTCTGTTTTTTTCTTGTGCATACAAACGACTCTGTGCATACAAATGATTTCCACACAACAAGAGCCTCAGCAACCAGCAGCAGAAGGTTGAGCAGGTCAGCACAGCATACGGTGCACAGACACATACTCGGCCAGAAACTAATCCGTCACTTGGCGCTCTGGCCTCTCTCCCAGATTTCAGAGAGTCAGATGGATCTCGCAATCTGCCTGTTTTCCTCATGTCACTTTTTCCATCTCACTGTCACCTTATGTGTCCTCCCTCTTCCCGCCTCTCCATCAGACGTGCGGGAGCGTGACCTGGTGGAGCTGGTGTTGGAGGTCTCCGTATCGCAGGTGTCCCAACGTCAGCGCGACATGCTGCTCCGACAGGTTGGGGTTTTACTGGGTGTGCTCGACAGTGACATCATTGTGCGAGACATCAGTGCGTTCAATGAGCACAGGTGACTTTGTCTCCAGGTTTTCAAATTTAGAGATGTGTGTAAACCTGATGATGAAAGTCATGAGCCCAATTATGATTTGACAGTTTTTGTTTTCCACCCTCTTCCTCCATTCTCAGTACTCGTTTGGTCTTCCTGGTGTCCGGCGGCCCGGGGCGCCCTCCGCTGTCTGGCCGCAATGTTGCACTTGGCCTGCGCAACAAACTGCGCAAACAAAAGAATGACTTCCTCATCTTCAAGGCCCGACGAGTTGATACAGTCAGTGAGTACTGCACAAACATTACGAAATGGAACAAACAAAAGGGAAAGAAGAGATTTGCAGCTTCTATGTTACAGTAGACTCTGTAGACCTCTGTAGAGCAGTGTGAAACCCCATCCTGATCTGTGCTTGGTTGTTGGACAAGGTCACAGTTGCATTGATAACCCTCAGGTACTACACCATGCAGGTAATGAGCCCCTGGATACTCTGGAAAACTTTCTGGATATTGATTAGTTTCTGATATATTCTTGAAATGATCAAGACAGTGTGTCCCATTTGTTTTTTTTGTTTTGTTTTAAAACGATACAGTGCAAAATGTAAAAAATTTGTCTTATCAGAGGTAAAGAATCCTCCCAAAAACTCCTGGATGCATATTTGGATCTGAATCGACTCCTAAAATTAATTACTGCTAAGATGGGCCAGACCTCACTGGTGCTAAAATATCAAAGCAGATCCTTCCTTAGCATAATTTATATTTCCGTGTCTGTGTAGAGTCTATAACTTGGCCTACATTAGTGGCCGATGTTGATGTATTGGGTCCTGTGCAGGGTGTGCCTGCATAGCTCTACAGCTGTGCAGCCAAATTGTAGCTGTGGGGAGGTTTCTCTCTTCAAGTTGATGAGTTCTCTTTCAGTAGCTGTCAAGCAGCCAGAAATGTGCAGGAGGAAACAACGGTACTGACCAAACCAATCAGTCGTTACGTGCTGCTTTTATGATGTACCTACTGCATAGATTTAATGCAGAAGAATAAATCTCACTTGATTCATCATCAAAGACTAGACATAACCCTGACCCATAATCTTATGTTTGAAGGGGGGGAAAAAAAAGTTTATTGGAAATAAAATTTGAATGGGTGTCAGTTAAAATGTCTCTATTTTTTTTTTTTTTTCAAAAGCCAAAAGTTGCATATTTTATCAGCAAAAGGTTCAAATAAGGCTTCGTATCAGACCAATTTTATTTATCCCAAAAGTATGGAAATTACTGTTACAGCAGCTAAAATGATAAACGCAATCGGTAAATAAAATGCAGCTCAATAAAATGGAATGTAACAAAAAAGCTCAGTTTGATGAAACTGAAAGATTAAAGAGCTCCATTAAACAGAATTGAAACAATATGATTGATCAGAAAGAAAATAATGAAATACAAAATGACTAAATGGCTCTATCAGGTAAAATACCTCGATAAAACAAATGCACTAAAACAAGTAAAATAAAATCAATTATAATGAAAATAAACTTACTAAATGTAGTAAAAATGACGTTTTTGAGTAATCCCACTCACAGACAAACCGAACCAATCACAGACACTTCCTGTTTAATGCCATAAACCATAAAAATCAGACTGTATTACTCAGTCATGCTCGTATAGTCTGCGTTCTTTGGCTCGGTTAATGACATGAGATCAAAGTTTTACCAATAACTTGGAAACCTAAGTCATATGTATATTACCAGTTTCTGTAGTATTTTTAAGTCTGCTTTTTACCACAATTTAAAGCTCTGACGGCTTATTGAACATTCACGCTGTCCCTCTCCCTGCTCAGTCTGCCAGCTGAACTGCTCCGGCCACGGCGAGTGTGACTCCTTCACGCGGCGCTGCGTCTGTCACCCTTTCTGGATGGAGAATTTCATCAGAGCTCAGTTTGGAGACGCAGAGAGCAACTGTGGTAAGAAGGGAGCATTACAGTAGAGTCGACAAATAGAAATCAATAAATAATCCATTTTATTGTTGTGAAAATCTGATCTAGCAGATTATTTTTAATTCTGTTTATTAGAATCAGAATAATCTCTGTCGCTGTATTGAGGTACACATGGCGAGTCTTTTGTGACTTTGTTGTCGGAACTTAAAGGGATTTTTCTGCCTTGGATTACTTTAGAGCAGAGGTGGGGAACTCCAGGCCTCGAGGGCCGGTGTCCTGCAGGTTTTAGATCTCACCCTGGGTCAACACACCTGAATCAAATGATTAGTTCATTACCAGGCCTCTGGAGAACTTCAAGACATGTTGAGGAGGTAATTTAGCCATTTAAATCAGCTGCGTTGGATCAAGGAGACGTCTAAAACCTGCAGGACACCGGCCCTTGAAGCCTGGAGTTCCCCCACCCCTGCTTTAGAGGGTTGTTTTAATATTTCACACTTAGTTTATCACACAATTTTATTTATTTATTTTTTTCCCCCCAGAGTGGAGCGTGCTCTATGTGACGATAGCATCCTTTATGATTGTGGTTGCTGCGGCAACACTTGTATGGGGGATGGTTTGTTGCTGCAACAGGTGAGTTTGTTACCTAAATTCTTTTTAAATATTCTATCAGGATTATTGTTAAATAACTTTATGGAGGTTATGGTCATTGATTTCCCGTGTGTTTATTTTTCCCGTAAGGCGTAAGAGCAAAGTGCGCAGAAGTAAAAGTCGATACAAAATGCTAGAAGCTGACGAGCAGGACTGTTTGGAGCTCCAACTGCCAAGAGCTGGTGAGATTGGACGTGTTCACGTAAACTCACACCACCACCTGCATTTAGCCCGTTAACACTCACCAAAACAGGCAAAGAGTAAATTCTGCTGCTGCTGTATTTTGACTAGAACTTGAACATCTTGAATCAAATTTTACAGAGATTACAACAATACCAGTACTTCCTTACTTTGTAATAAGATTGCATGCACAGCGACAATTTTTCTTTTGTGTGTGGTTTTTGTAATATCTTTTGTTTGGGGCATTTTTTTTTTTTTTTTTTTTTTTTTTTTTTTTTTTTTTTTTTTCTTTTTTTTGCATAGAA
>VVHJ01011268.1:18321-29510 GCA_015107715.1 Tylochromis polylepis
AAAAAAATTTTTTTTTTTTTTTTTTTTTTTTTTTTTTTTTTTTTTTTTTGTGTTTTTTTTTTTTTTTTTTTTTTTTTTTGCCTTGATTAGATTAGGACAGTGTATAGACAGGAAAGCGAGGTAATATGCACAGCAAAGGGCCGCAAGTTGGAGTCTGACCCGAGTCGATGCTTTCGGCCTTTGTGGCATATCACAGCATGAGCTAAACTGACATGCACACAGTTTTCCAGCTTTAGCAAAACTTGTTTTTAATAATGAGTGTGAATGTTGCTAGGTTAGTTATATTTACAGTTAATGTACACAATGCTCTTCAAAAATAACTGCCCAAATAAACACTAAAGGTGTTAACAAAAGACTTGACTATTTCTTTTGATATGTTAACACTGATGTAAATGTATAGATGTTTCTATTTTACAAAAAAACAATACAAAAAAACTGACGTTTCAAAGACGGAGTTAAATTTTCTGCATGGTCAATCTTTAGGACAGCTCCATCACACTGTTTCTTTCGCTTCTGTTCTCCTTTTCCTCATTCAGCACGCCTGAAGCCCGTTCCCGCTCCCACCTCCTCTGCCCTCATGCACTCGGACTCTGACCTGGACAGTGACGACGGGCAGGGCGGGATCCCGTGGACGGATCAGGAGCGTGGGCAGCTCCTGCGGCCTCAGAACGGCTCCCTGAGGAACGGCCAGGGGCCCGTGAGGGCCAAGAAGCAGAGAGAGGAGCGGCTATAGCGAGAGAGGAGGGGGGAGCTCACAGCTGCCCTCACACAGCTCTTCCCCTTCACGCCTCCTCTTTCCCCTTCGTTGGTCTTCAACACGAAAACCTCACACCTCTCCTCCGTGAAGACACCCAAGTTGGGAAGAAGGAAAGAGGAGGAGATGCTGGAACCATGTTGTCCCACTGTCACAGAAAAAAACACCACAATACTGAAGCTTCCCTGCACCCACACTGAGCCAGAACGACGAGAAAAAGAAACTGCCATTACACTGAGAACCAGGGGTGAGCACTGTGTTTTGAATGATATAAAATATTAATTAGACCCCTATTATTTAACACACAGACATAAAGAATGTAGTGCTGCCCCTCTCCTGCTGCTGGCTTACAAAAGTTGGGAGACTGTGTGAGAGGAAGTAGCTCGAGTGACTTTTTAAGATGAGGAAAAACAAAACTGCTTCAATGACACGAAAACCAGCCACCTGACACGCTCACACCTCGCCTCTTGTAGACACGCATGTACAAACACGTTGTATTCACGCTGTTTCAGGTCGACCCGATGCTACCAAACACTGCCATTTTTAAATTAATGGTTAACTTTGCTCTGATTGTTTCTGTTCATCTGAAGCAGGACGGAGAGAGGAGGAAAAAATAAATAAACCAACAACCAAAACTGATCTGAGCTGCCAACGGCTCAGAGAAACCACCTCAGAAAATATTTTAAATAATTTATGTGCATGAAGAGCGACAGATTGCAGCTCTGGTACAACCTGATACGATCGGCTGCATGTTTGTATGTGTGCATTTCTGTGGCTGCGGTGCCAAAGGATGTTTCCTCAGAGCAGTTTGTATGTTTGTTTTTTTTCTCTTTTCTTTTCTTATGTTTTTATGAACCCACAGAAGAGTCAATGTTGTCAGGTTTTATTCTGAAGGCTTCTCTGTGGATTAAATAACTGGAGTACACAACTGTAACAAGCATGGTCTTATCGGGGAAGGCAATTGGGAGAAAGATGAAGAACGGGAGATGAAAGGACGGGACGCTGCTTCCTCGTCACTTTTGTTAATGTGATGACTGCTTGATCCCTGAAGACCACTGAGTTTTTGTTGCTGTTTTTACAAACAACCTTTTGGCTGTGATTAGATGTGGATGCACTTTAAATTTTAATGTCTGCTGTCTCACTTTGTCTCTTGTTGGGTTTTTTTTTTAAAAAAAGAAAAAAAGGAGAAGTTTGTATGTAACGGTTGGGAGGTTCAGCCATAAACGCAGGACTTTGCAGCACTGAATGTGTAGGAAGAACGTCCATCAAAGTTATCCAGTGACGAAAGATACAAATCAGACAGCGTTCACAGTTTTAAGTTCATTCAGTCCTTTGTCATATCCTTGAGATATTATTCAAGCATCATAAAGAGCTGGAGAAGGCACAGCAGTGGGATGTGGGCAGAAATCAGTAGTGTAATTCTCCATGGTTTACGATCATCTCCATGATGCAAGCAGCTCTAAACTTTGCAGACTCGCAGCACACTCGTTAAAGAATTCAAAGAGCGACATGTGCTGCTGTTAAAATTCTGTGCATAGAGGATTATGGCTGCCAGTGTCACTGATAATAATGTTAATAAGGTGACAAAGTTCATACCATTGTAACCCTAAGAACAGGGTGTGGGGGTTTTTTTTCCTTTTTTTTTTTTAAATCTTGAGAATAACTTTGCAGTTTCTGTGAGATTACAGCAGGCAGTTGTGATTTATTTGCTTCTAAAGAGGACAAGCATGCCCTTTTTTCTTTTCTTTTTTTAAACTGTTCCTTTTTTAACAAACTGAATGTTTAAATCTGTCAAAAAGCCAAGTCACATGTTTGTATATATTTAAATGGGTTTTTTAATTTAATGTATTCATCCTCTTTAGTCTGACCATTAAAAGATTTTATTTTAAAGTGATTTTGATGTTATAGAGTTGGACTAAAAATCCACAGGCCCTGTGCTGTGCAAAAAATAGAGCAATGTTTTTTAGCAAGTTTTAAAAAGTTAAATCAGTTGATTTCCTTTAAAGTTCTCATTTTTTAATTATAGTAGACTGTGTTCTTTGGACAGTGTCATTATTAGGCATATAGAAACAGTAAGGGTTTGCAGATTTCACGCCGACTCAGAGGTGAGGAAAATCTTTGAAGCATTTGATCAGAAATGTTAAAATAGATTTTCTATTTTCTAATCTAATTTTCATTTAAGTATAAGAGTGAGCTGCGCATCCGATCAGAGATAAAACTGTACTAAATCCCGAAAACAAATAATTTCTTCCCACGGTCAGGACATGGGCAGGAGGTTAATCTGAAGGATGTTTGCGTCCTCTTTGAGCAGATTACCAGAAATAAACCACAAATGGGGCCCAGCAGGAAGGCTTTGTTTGTTCATCAGTAGTAATCTGAGGTGTTCCTTGGCTGGCCCGTACTGACGGACAAACTTTAGCAGAACGACTCTCCTGATGTATCATCTCGCAGCGTGATCGCTTTGCATGCAGAATGTGAAAATGACCCCTGTAAGTCCTCATCTGGAGTCGCACATTTCTTTGTTTCTTGTTGAATGTTAAAGGATATATCATTGATTCAGCTCAGCCTGTACTCTGTGTGAAATAAGCAGTTTGTTGTTTTGTGTGTGTGGTTTTTTTTTGTGTTTTGTTTTGTTTTTGTTTTCCCCCAAATTACTGCAAAAAAGAGAAATGTCTGTTTCCTACAGCTAAGTCATCTTATGCCGGTATTGGATCTGCTGCACTAAATGTATGTTATTTGGACCTGCTGAATTTATCAGGACATCCTTTTTTCTTTTTTCTTTTTTTCTTTTTTTGCCCTCCTGTGGGAGGCAAATTAAAATAAAGCACACCCAAGTGCCAACAATGTAAGACCACTGAAATAATCTCATATTGTCTTCATTCTTTTTTTTCTTTTTTTTTTTTTGAATAACAGCCAAATTGTTCTGATGAACTCTTCCTTTTTTTATTTTTTTGTATTTTTTTGTGTGTCTCCCAAAGCTCCTTTTACGTTCATTAAAAGGAGGACACGAAAGTGTTGCATCTCTTCTGTTACGTTTGGGATTTGTTTCGATGCAAGTGAACTGACCTCGATTCCAAGAGTCCACTGTGAAGGCAGAGATAAATGAGGAGAAACTGTTAAATGAAGGGGGTGGAATTGTGGGTTGTTTTTTTTTTTTGTTGTTTTTTAGCGTTTTATTATTAATGAAGTTTTAGTGAAATATGACCCCTTCTTTTGTTCTGTGATCCTGCTGATGCAACTGGATGATGTGTAAATTCAAATAAAAAAACGAAACAAAAAAAAGCATTTTGGCTTGTTCTTGATTTGTGTAATCTGAGCAAAAACTTTGACTTTGATGAAGGTAAAAAAAAAATAGATTTTTATTTTTATTTTTTTTGCAGATCATCAAAAAGGTACTTTCTCTGTATCTTTATTAGTTTTTTCTCCACAGCCTGCACAGTTCAAAGGAAACTCCTTTGTGTGAGCTGAGAAAACTTCGTGGGAAAAAGTTTTGCCTGGAGAAAACTTTTAAGATGTTTGTTTTGCTCTGAAATGGAGATGAGTCATTTTTATATTACACAGAAATCCTGTTTTATCACCTGGTTGGAACAGAATTTCTTTGTTGCACTTTCATATTTACATATTATAGGGTCAGTATAACGTTTACTTTTCTGAGTACAGTGGATCCAAACACCCGTGTATTGTTGCACTGATCCTCTGGCTGGTCTTTTCATTTACTTTTATAAGCCTGTCGCCCTCGATGGTTTGTCCTTTGCACATTTTGGGAGATAATGGAGTCCTTAAAAGATGATAATCGAGGTCTCCTTTCTCAGTCATGTTATTCCTCCTCACTGTGGAACGATGTCTGTAAACATTTTTATAACACTTTCTATCACTGGATGGATATTTATTTTTAAGACTAGACAAGTGACATGGAAGATAAATATAAATGTTTGAACAGTTTGCATGTGCTTTTAGTCGATCTCTGTGAAAATTTGACTTCTTTATTGAAATCTTTATTTCAGCCAAAAATAATTAACATTTAAAAAAAATAAGGTAAATAGGAAGACAGGATAAACATTTGCATGTTTTCAATGTCTCTGCAGTCGAAGCTTTGCTTCTTTTCTCAACAATTCACAAATACAGTGTCTTAAACATGAAATGGGACAAATCATTGATGTGCAGTTGACAGATCTGCAGCGACTGTGTGATGCTGTCGTGTCAAAATGGACCAAGATCTCTGAGGAATGTTTCCAGCATCTTCATGAATCTGTGCCTCAAAGAATTAAAACAATTCTGAAGGCAGCCCAGTACTACCAATGTGTCCCTAATGAGATAGCTGGTAAGTGTATACATAGCCTTACTATGAATTTGCGGTTTAATGAAATACACTGTGTGTGAGAAGCATCAAGCACTCTTAGAAGAAGAGTCATTTAGGGTTCCTCACCATTGCTAATGTGGAGTAGCTTTCCTTTATTATTATCACTATTATATAATTACTACCATTAATAGCAGTAGTAGCAGTAGACACTCCAAATGTTTTCTCAAATTTAGTATGTTATTCAACCAGAGACAGTGGGTGACAGTACATGCAGTTCATTAATAATTCTGGATATCTGAAACAAATTGTAACTTGTGAACGACAACACAAAAACATCTCCAAAATACAGAACTGTAGTAGTAGTTGTATTTATAGTAATATGTTTATAATTTGCAAAAATTCACATAAATACAGTGTCTTAAATATCACATGGGACTATAGAGAATTCATATTTGTGTTATCATAATGTTTTTTTTTCTCTTAAAACACTATGATAGTGACAGAGACTCGCAGCTTTCTTCAGTGAGTGAATGAGTGTGTGGTGCAGATGAGTCCACACCCAGACTCCAAGAAAGGGGGAAGGGGGCCTCTCGGGAAATCTGGGAAAGACTCAGAAAAGGTCCAGGTCCAGCAACACTTGTAGTGTAAAGAACAGCTTAATCACTTGACCAAGTAATAATTAATACTTGGCACTATGATTGTTGCTGGAGGTGGGCCTTTTAAGATCCTCCTCCTCCTCCATCCACCTTAGAAGAGGGTGAAGTGCTTAAAGCATCTTTAGAGTCTTCAAAAGGACTCCACAGCAGATAATATCACTGGATTTGTCTTTTTTTGTTTTTTGTTTGAATAAATGTGGGAATAATTAAGAGGATTATATATCCCTTTCTGTGTAAAACAAACACTAGATTGTTTAGTTATAATAATAAGAACCCTTAGTTGTCTCCCTTATTTGAATCAATGAGTCAGGTCATTGCTTTTGTGCACATTTACGCAGTTGTGTCCATGTTTTCTGTATGTG
This sequence comes from Tylochromis polylepis, assembly GCA_015107715.1. Classification (NCBI taxonomy): domain Eukaryota; kingdom Metazoa; phylum Chordata; class Actinopteri; order Cichliformes; family Cichlidae; genus Tylochromis; species Tylochromis polylepis. The sequence continues at coordinate 24,394 of VVHJ01011268.1, forward strand.
TGACAGCTTTTTTCCAGTCTGTAAAGTGGGGCAAAAATGTCCAGACAAGAAAAAAAACATGAAATACACAACTCTGCATGTTTTTTCCTGCGAAGGTTTGGAGGAATTTCTCCTTTAGAGGCGCTGCCCCTTGTGTTATTTTTATGATGTCATATCTCACTGCCTGCAGATATGTTGTTACGAGGGGAAGAAAAGTACTTAGTTCGTCTATTTTTCCCCCCTCTGCCTCTCTTCGTATATTGCTGCCCTCTGCTTCTCGCACTCCTTATATGGGAAAGGAATTAGTTGCGCGAACAAGGGCGGAAACGTGGCGCGGTGAGCGCTGGGTAAATCCAGCGACATACAGGAAGAAAGAGACGAAGCCCAGTCTGCTCACTGCACACTCCCACAGCAGCGACAACATAAAGTACCAAATCACTGCGCGACCAATTTAGCAGGTAAGCAGCCGGTGTGCTGTCTTTTTTTAATTTTATTTTTATATTTGCACTGAGGGGGTTTGTGACTCGATTAACGGCTTTCTCCAGGAGCAGAAAATCAGATCTGAGACGAGAGAGAGAGCGCACAGCCGCTTCCTCCTTCACCGAGAATCATTCAGAAATTACATCTTGAAATCGGTGTGATGCTAACGCAGCCGGTTAGCCGAGGTTAGCCGCAAAAGCTGACGCTGGTCTGATTCAAACCGTTAACATATCTGCAGCCCTGTAGTCAGCCTTTACTTCTTCTTGTTGTGCTGGCTTATTAAAAGTGGAAACTTCTGTTTTTGGTTTTTTTTTTCTTCCCTCCCCTCCTCTGCAGGGTAGCGCAGCATTAGCTGACACAGGGAGGGGGTGTGTGTGTGTGTGTGTGTGTGTGTGTGTGTCAGAGGAGAGAGAGAGAGAGAGAGAGAGAAAAAAAATCCAGGAAATAGTCAAACTGACAGCAGACGCTCAACAGCAGGGAGGGGACGTATGAAAACACCACCCCAGCTTTTTAAAGCTGTGTAAACTTTGAATAAGGTGGTGTAATTCAAAAAGAAGCTGTTTACGTTACGTTAACTGCTTGGGGTTACGTTAGCTAGCTCTGGTTGTCAGCAGTGGTGTTGTGGCACATTTTGTACCCCCTTTAAATGATTCCTAAGCGGTGTAACGGCTCTTCAGGACGGCTTAACGCTATTTCCTAATCTGTAACTCTTCAGGACACGATAACGTTACTTGAGAGAGGTGTTTCTTAACCCGAAGAGCTACGAGGACACAATAAAAATGTTTCTTTTCCCACTCATTTTTAACTGAGGTTTGTGTGGTGGGGCTAAAGTTGCAACTGCTAGCTTTAGCCGGTGATCGCATTATCAGCAGCGGCTTGAGCTCGATTTGGTTGAGCTTTGAGCCCACCGAAGTAGGTCTGTGAGATCGCCCTGTTTTCCATGTCTGCCACGGTTACAAACAGTATTTCACTATGCAAATAGATTTGGAAGAAAAAATAAGGTTGCAAATGCAGGAGTGGACGCTCGCTCCTTTATGTCTGGACGTCTTGCCCCCAGGCAGACACACAAACTCTCACACAGGCCTAACTAACCTACTTCACTGCCCCTGTATGCTGATGGGAGCTCTGTGCACAACATTTCTTCCATATGCACACCAAAGGAGGTCGATGAGATCAGTTTGATAGGGTTATAGTTGATTGTCCAGATACAATGATAGACAGATTTTATGTTTTTTGTTACAAAGGTATTATTTATTAGTACAATACACTAGAAGACCAATGAGAGACTGCCACTCCTCTCATCTAAAGACTACTTGGAATTTGTAGTCAGACGTTAAGATTTTGCATGACTGGGGTCACTATTTGCAAGATGACAGGTAGATTCCTTTTGAGATAATTTCCCATAGTGCACCTGGTGGAAATTTACAAAAAGCTAAAGTTGCTGAAGGCAGACATGGGAGCATTTGGCCACACCTGCTCTTGCTTGTGCTGTGGTTTGTTCTGAAAAACCAGCCCAAAAGGGAATAAAAAGGGGTGTGAGTGCACCTGTTGGTTGTCGATGGTACTGATGTGTTTGAGTTTTAATATTTGCTTAAAAAAAAAGAAATTTAATATGTAAACTACGTGAGGAAGACCATGCTGAGTGAGCTTTATGATCACTTTACACCAAATGATTGAGATAAGAGCATGTCACAACTTCGCAAAACTCCCAGTTTTATTGCAACGTCAGTCATTTGTTTGTATTGTTTGGAAAATGGTGCTTTCATACTCCTGGTATGAACTACAAGTTTCTATAATTGTACACGCTAATTTAGCTTTAATCTAAGGAAAATAGAACTGAAGCAATGACTCCCTGGCTACCGTCATGTCTCTGGTTTTGACTTCATCTGTAGCGTTTCCTTGGTGGTCAGCACTTGGCCCGAACCTACGTCGCCACTTTGCTTTGGTGCACATAAAGAAAAAAAAGCATTTAAAGTGAAGTAACAGAGCATCCAGTAAACTCAAATGTGCCTTGCTCTGGGATTTGCAATTTGCTAGATACGGATAAAGTTTGTTAGTGTTGGTGTAAACAACAGTTGGCCATCTACAGGGCTGGTTTGTGTTGTTTTTTTTCAGCTGCTACGCACCTCTTAGGGGCCGGTCCCTCCCTGTGCTGCAGGTGAGTCATGTCTCATGAGAGCAGGAAGTGCTGGACTCTGGTATCTGCAGGTATAAACGCTCACTGCTGTGGTGTTAAACAGAATGTGGGTCAAGGGTAGAGAGGGCGTTTGTTTCCTGCTGTGATCTAATTCATCTCAGAGTCTGCTGCACAAATTAACGTGTCACTCTCTGTGAAAGACAGAGGAAAAGGGGAAGTTTAGGTATTGTGTGCTTCTTACTCAATCTGCTGTAAAAGGAAGAAATATTGCAGTCTTTTAAAAATAATCTTATTTAATGTCTTGCCACCTCACCTGCTGATAAAAACCCTATTGATGGTTTCACCTAACAGCCTCAGGGTTGACATAATGCAGTATATGACTGCCTCGCCCTGTTAATGATCAGAAATCAAGTTCCAATGCTGTAATTATTTTTACAGTGATGCTGCATTTTCCCTTTATTTAACCAGGAAGTCTGACTGATGTAGGAGTCATGCAGACTTGACGCATTATTAAAACTGCAACAAACGCAACATAAAATACCAGATCCATACATGACATACACAATAAGTTGGTTCTTGAGGAAAATGATCCATGCATCTTGTTCACCATGTTCCTTATGATGGTTTTAAAATTTAAAAAAAGAAAGAAAAAAGCTTGTTTAAGTTAAGATGCGAGGTCAGAAAATGCTGTTTTCATCAGATCTGTCAGAAACTGCAGCAGATGAACAATCAGCTGTTTGGAAGGGAAAAAGAAGTATACAAAGATAAACTAAATGGCTGCTTTAGTGACCATAAATCGGATATCAAAATAGTTACTGAGTATTTTGCTGTTGATAAACAAATGAGTGACTGTGGCTAATTGGAACAGTATTGAACACTTACAGCCATATTCAACATTGAAACTAGTTTTGAAACCCATCGATACGACTTAAGAGCATCTTCAGAGCGCCACTTCTAAACATGAAGGATTTTATAAGCTGGTCACAGCCAAAAATGTAACATCTCAGTTATTTGATATGTAAAGATTTCACTGAGGAGTGAAAGTGAGATGTTGGCTGCAGCTTTATCTTGCTCATTAGTGAGAGTGGTCTGTGTGGATCCATTCACCGACAGTCGGGTATAAGGACCTGAGACTGGAGGGGGCTCTCAGTGGCCCAGGTAAGGGCAGTGTCAGCTTTCAGCTGCCTCATGTAATGTTAGCCTTTCTCTTCAGGTGTACGTCTGTATCTGTGAGTACTCCTTTATGTGTTAGACTTGGATTAGAGTCAGTTAATCATGTCTTTTGAATAGTTAAATCAGGAGTATCCGTGTGCGTGTTTTTTGCTCCAAAGGTGCTGCTGACCTTAAGTTGTTTTGTTGTGCGATGTACCTGCATGTATAAAACACACTGCAGAGAGAGCCCAGCTATAACTCGCAATGATCTACACACCTTTACGCAGCAAGTTCTGGCCTGCTCTTCCTCTTTTGTTACTCAACCTCAACACTATTAGGTGGATTTTGCTGTGACTTCCTTAAAGCTTGCAAATGTGCACATTTACATCTTCTGGCTCCATTTATTCAAACAGTTGAAGTTTCTATCCATGTGGCCGATTCAGGACAAAACCTTCATTATGTCCGTGCAGACAGTTTGATTTCCAGCTGAAATTCACTCTGTGCTGTTTCTTAATGGGAGGATTATACTCATCTGCTGACATCACTGGCAGTAAAGTAGTCATTCCTGTTATACCCCAAAGGTGGAAATGTAGGTATAGGGTTGTCCAAAAATCACATTTGATTGTGTGTGATGTCAAAGCATCAGGAAGTGTTTTGTCTTTAACATTTAAAAATAAATAAATAAATGGCTCTCTGTTACAGAGGAAGGAAAACGAATAAAAACAAACAAAACTTAAGAGTTTACCTTCAGTTATTAAGCTACATGTGATCACTAATAAAGGCCAAATCTTTCAGAGTTCTTTCTCGTTCTTCTCGCACCATTAGCCATGTATCAGATGTTTTTAATATTCAATTATATAATCGGATACAGAATATTTGTTGACAGCCCTAGGCTACATACACAGGTGTTTTTTTTAAAATGAGGATTTTTCCACTTTTGCTTTTCTGCTTTTTGATCCACAGAAAAACAAAGCGCTGTAAAAAGCATGCCAAAGCAAGAGGCGACAATGTAACCCTTGTCATAAAAATGTTGGCCAATCAGAAGCCATCTGGTGGTTGCTGGGGAGTGACTGACCGGTCTTCAGACCTGACTGAGGCTTCAGTATATGTGCAAGTGATCCCTGTGAGCCAAAAATTCAGGCTTCAGAGTACTCTAAATACTGTTTTTCGTAATATTGGCTCTTGGTGTAGTTAACACATTCACCTTATGCACAGAAGATCCTGGGTTCGAAACCCGGGAGGAGACACAAACCCAACTGTTATACAACACATTAAAAAGAAAAGTTAAACAAAGGTGCTTTACAAGGTAAGATGGTTGTGATTATTTAAAAAAAAAAAAAAAAAAAAAAAAAGGAAAAAAAAGAAAAAA